>CM050514.1:110474752-110704752 GCA_027563665.1 Antrozous pallidus | reverse complement strand
GGCCGCCATCAAGACGGGGAAGGTATGACACCACCTGCAGGGTCCAGGGAGACATTGGGGTTGGGCAGACCTGGTGGGCAGCACGTGGACACCACCCACCAGATTCAGGCAGCCATTGGGATCAGTCAGCCAGGTAAGCCATTGGGGATGACAGGCCTGGCGGGCAGCGCCTGAGTTCACCGATGGGATCCATGGAGCCATCAGTGTGGGGCATGCCTGGCAGGCTGCGCCTGATGCTGTTCACAGGGTTCAGGCAGCCATTGGGGATGGGCAGGCCTGGCAGGCTGCGCCTGATGCTGCTCATGGGGTTCAGGCAGCCATTGGGGATGTGCAGGCCTGTCGGGCTGCACCTGATGCCACCCACAGTTTCCAGGGAGCCACTGGGGTGGGGCAGGTCTGGCAGGCAGCGCCTGAAGTTGCCCTCAGGTTCCTGGCACCCATCGGGGTTGGACAGGCTTGGCAGGCAGCACGTGGCACCAACTGCAGGTTCCAGGTAGCTATCAGGGACCGGGCAGGCGAGCTAACTTCATATGACACATCCTGCAGAGTCCAGGTTACCATCTGTTCCAGCAGACTGTACCTGACTTTGCCCTTAGGGTCTGGGCCACCATTGGGGACCCGACAGGCTGAGCTGACGGTGCCTGCAGTCACCGCAGGGTCCAGGGAGCCAACGGGGTCAGGCAGACCTGGTGGGCAACACTTGACACCTCCCGCAGGGTCCAGGGAGTCTAGGCGTTGGGCAGGCCTGGCATGCTGCACCTGACACCACACTGGGGGTCCAGTCACCATCGGGGACAGGGCAGGTGGGGCTGAGAGCGCCTGATGCCACCTGCAGGGTCCAGGCAGTCATCAGTTCGGGCAGGTCAGGCGGGCTGATCTTGACCTCGCCGTGAGATCAAGGCCACGGTCAGGGACCCGGCAGGCCAAGCTGACAGCACCTGATGCCACACACCAGGTACAGGCAGCCATCAAGGTCAGTCAGGCCTTTCGGGCTGCGCCTGACACTGCCTGCAGTGTCCAGGGAGACATCAGGGTCAGGCCCCCCTGGTGGGCAGTGCCTGATGCCACGGCAGGATCCAAGCAGCCAACTGAGTAGGGAAGGCCTGGTGGGCGGCTCCTGATGCAGCCCTCAGGTACCAGGGAGCCATCTGGGACCGGGAAGGCCGAGCTAACAGTACCTGACACCACATGCGGGGTAGAGACAGCCATCAGGGTCAGGCAGGCCTGGCGGGAATAATCTGAGGCCACCCACGAGATCCAGGCCGCCATGGGGACCGGACAGGCCAAACTGAAAGTGCCTGATGCCGTCCAGACAGGGTCTAGGCATCCACTGAGGTCAGGCAGGATTTGCGGGAAGTGCCTGACTTTGCCTGTGGAGTCCAGGGAGCCATTGGTGTCTGGCAGGCCTGACGGACAGCCTCTGACGCCACCCGGGGGTAAAGGCCACCATTGAGTGGGCCAGGCCTGGCGGGCTGTGCCTGTAGCCGGGATCCAGGCAGCCACTGCGGTCGGGCAGGCCTGGCGGGCTGTGCCTGTAGCCGCCTGCAAGGTCCAGGCCTCCATCAGGGACCTGGCAGGCACCTGACCCCACCGGCACGGTCCAGGCTGCCAACGGGTACCGGGCTGGTCAAGCTGACAGAGCCAGATGCCACACGCAGCGTTCAGGGAGCCATCGGGCTGGGACAGGCCTGTCAGGCAGCGCCTGACGCTGCCCGTGGGGTCCAGAGGGTCATGGGCTCAGGCAGGCCTTGTGGGCTTCACCTGATGTTGCCCGGGAGCCTAGGACAATATCGGGGTCAGGCAGACCTGGCGGGCATCACCTGACGCCGCTGCGGGGTCCAGGCAGCCATTGGGGTCAGACAGGCCAAGCTGATAGCATCGAATGCCACACGTAGGGTACGGGCAGCCATCGGGGTCAGGCAGACCTATCGGGCTGCATCTGACACCACCCGCAATATCCAGGGAACCATCTGGGTTGGGCAGGCCTGGCGGGCATCGCCTGATGCTGCCCGTGGGGTCCAGGCTGCCATCGAGGACCTGGCAGGCCGAGCTCAAAGCGCTTATACTTCCCACAGTGTCCAAGGAGACATCGGGGTCAGGCCGCCCTGGTGGGCAGCTCCTGACGCCTCTTGTGGCTTCCAGCGAGTCATGGGGTAGGGCAAACCTGGCAGGTTGCACCTGACACCACCTGGGGAGTCTAGGCCATCATCGTGGACCAGGATGGCTGAGCGGACAGCACACTGCTCAGGGGGTCCGGCAGCCATCAGGGTCAGGCAGGCCTGGTGGGCTCTGCCTGACGCCACCCTTGGGGTCCAGGCCGCCTTCTGGGACCTGGCAGGCTGAGCTGACAGCGCCCACCTGGGTCCAGGGAGTCATGGGATGGAGCAGGCCTGGCAGTCTGTACCTGATGCAGCCTTCGGGGTCCAGGCCTCCATTGGGGACACAGCAGGCTGAGTTGACAGTGTCTGATGCTGCCCGCAGGGTCCAGGTTGCCATTGGGGAGGGGCAGGCCTGGCTGGCAGCGTCTGATGTCTCCCGCAGCGTCCGGACCTCCATCTGTATCTAGGGAGGCGGGGGTGGCCAGGGTGTCTGGGATCATTGTCTGCCCCGGGGCCAACTGTGGACACCGGTAGAGCAGGCTGGTGTCCAACATTTTAATGAAAATTTAATGAAAATGGGATGCCTGTGTCCTAGCCCACCATGCCTCGTCCCTGGTGAGGAGAGGGCAGTGGGCAGTCAGTAGGCACCAGGGCTTGGGAGGGACTGGGAGCAACCTCCAGGCATGCTACCAGGAAGAGGTGCTGCACCATGATGACGCAGAGGGCTGGCTGATGGAGGCGGCTCTAGCTGGCGCCAAGCTTGAAAGGCACTTTTACAGCCTGATGGACTAAATCACTTTTCTGAAGAAGGTACATGAAGAGGTCACCCAACTGCAGGCGCAGATCCAATAGGCTCCGATCTCCATGGAGACGGACATGTTCTCCAAGTCCGACCTCTCTGTTACACTCAAGGACATCCAGGCCCAGTAGGAGAAGCTGGCTGCCAAGAACATCCAGAGTGCAGAAGAATGGTACAAGAGCTGGTTCACCATGCTGGCCCAGAGCACTACCAAGAAAACCTCCGAGGTGCGCACTGCCAAGGACCAGGTGTCTGAAAGCCACCGCCTGCTCAAGGCCAAGACCTTGGAGATGGAAGCATGCCATGGTATGAAGAGCTGTGGGAAAGGAGCTGCAAGAGCTGGAGGATAAGCAGAACTCCGATGTTAGTGCTATGCAGGACACAATCAACACATTAGAAAATGAATTTAGAACTACAAAGAGTGAAACTGCCTGATAGTTAAAGGAATACCAGGACCTCCTCGATGTGGCTTTGGACATTGACATTGTAGCTTACAGGGAACTCTTGGAAGGTGAGGAGATCCAGATGTTTCACCAGCGTGGGAAGCATAGACTGTGGCTACTGCTAGAGTTCCCAGATCTTTGGTGGATCTGCCTAAGGTGGTTTTCAGACTAGCTCCTACTTGATGTCCACCCGCTCTTTCCCTTCTTTTTTTTTTTCTCTTTTTTTTTTTACAGTGTATATTTGCTTAACTTTATTTGCTTTTAGCTTTTATGTTTCTTTACATAGCCATTTACATTGTAATCAGGATATAAATGCAGCTTACATTATATGTTTATCCATGTATAAGTATTTAAAACATTTTTATATAAACTCATGTTTCCATTTTGTTGAGCATTTGGGCTCTACCTTTAGTTATTTATTTTTTTCTGTTATATCACCATGTTTAACACCTTTGTACCTGAAGCTTTTCCTGCATTTAGAATAAAGTGAAATTATTGGGGCATGGCTATGGGCACCTTAAAGCTCTTGATACATATTGCCAATCTGGTTGTGTGCCTCTGAATGTCTGGGTCCTAGCTTCTCCTCATTCTGGCTAACAGATGGTGTGTGTGTGTTTAAAATAATCAAAAAGAAAATAAATCTTTGCTCATTCCTATCAATAGGCATCAGCTCTTTTTTAAAAAATTATATATCTTTATTGATTTCAGAGAGGAAGGGAGAGGGAGAGATAGAAACATCAATGATGAGAGAGAATCATTGATCAACTGCCTTGCAATCCGGGCATGTGCTCTTGACCGAAATCTAACGGGGTCCCTTCAGTCCAGAGGCCGACACTATCCACTGAGCCAAACCAGCTAGGGCAGGCATCAGCTCTTTATAGAATTAAATTCTTATTTCTTTGATATCTTATTTGTTTTAAGTATTTTCCCAGATATATTTATTGTTTATTAGTGTACATATACTTTTATTTAATATCACATATGGATATTTTCCTTGTGATTCTATCTATGGCTTTTGATAAAATTGCTAATTAGACCATGAGAGTAAATAGTCCTCTTGCTTCCAAAGATTGGATACATATTTTGATTTATGTTTTTTCAGTTTTTTTTAATAGTTTGATTTTTAAATGTATGTGATACTGTAGTTCAGTTTGAGGATTCATTGTGGCTGAAGACAGAGGCTACTGAAGTGTGAGCTGCATCCTCCCACCACTGCATTCCTCCCGGGCTCTACTAGGCATGACAGAACAATGGAATTTCAGTAGCGCTCTTTCCCTTCTTAAAAAAAAAATACATATATATATATATATATATATATATATATATAAATTGATTTTTTTTACAGAGAGGAAGGGAGAGGGATAGAAAGTCAGAAACATTGATGAGAGAAAAACATCAATCAGCTGACTCTTGCACACACTGGGGATGTGCCTGAAACCAAGGTACATGCCCTTGACCAAAATCGAACCTGGGACCTTTCAGTCTGCAGGCCAATGCTTTATCCACTGAGCCTAACCAGTTTTGATTCTTTCCCTTTTTAATACACCAGCCACATCCAGGAGGAACAGATCAAGGTAGAGGAGACCATTGAGATTGCAAAGCCGAGGAAGCTAAGGATGAGCCCCTCCCTTGAAGGAGAAGCTGAAGAGGAGGAAAAGGAGAAGGAAGTGGCTGACAAAGAGGGAGGAGAGGAAGAGGAAGAAGGTGCCAAGGAA
Source organism: Antrozous pallidus (assembly GCA_027563665.1). Lineage (NCBI taxonomy): Eukaryota > Metazoa > Chordata > Mammalia > Chiroptera > Vespertilionidae > Antrozous > Antrozous pallidus. The sequence goes on along the minus strand of CM050514.1, from coordinate 110,699,696 downwards.
GAATTTGAGGATGCAAAGGAGGAAGAAGAAGTGAAGGCGAAGGAGAAGATGCTCAAGAAGCTGAGGATGAGAAGAAAATTAAAGATGCTGGGAGGAGCAAGCAACCAATAAAATATTGAGCCCCCATTTCCTTAATTATTTCAGGAATAATCCTCCTGAAAACAGGCCAACCCCATCACCAACCAAGCAGTTGAGTTCTCGATACTATAGGAATTAAGAAGTCAATATATATATAACATTCTGAGGTGACTCAGGTTGGACATTAAATATTATGCTATGACTTTTCTCCTTATACAGAGTATCTGTTTGCTTTCAGAGTGGCTTCCTGGCTTGCTGCCAGCCTGTGCATGGTCCACGCTTATGAAGCTAGGATCTATGACAATGTGAATAATTCAGATGTTTACAATAAAAACACATGAATACATGAATTCAGTGATGTTAATGTTAAACTTCATAGAAAAATAGTCATTGGAATCCTTGGTGGTTAGAAATTAAAGACCTCAAATCATGTACAGTAAACAGTAAATAAAGTTGCACTGAATGGCAAAAAAAAAAAAAAAAACATTAGGGACCAGGAAATGTTCAAAGAACTGGGGAACCATTCCCAGATCAGAAAGGGAAGTCACAGGGCTGAAACCGGTTTGGCTCAGTGGATAGAGCATCGGCCTGCGAACTGAGAAGTCCCGGGTTGAATTCCGGTCAAGGGCATGTACCTTGGTTGCGGGCATATCCCCAGTAGAGGGTGTGCAGGAGGCAGCTGGTCGATGTTTCTCTCTCATAGATGTTTCTGACTTTCTATCCCTCTCCCTTCCTCTCTGTAAAAAATCAATAAAATATATTTTAACAAAAAGAAAGGGAAGTCACAGGGTGTATATTATTGCTACAAATACAGTATTTACTACTACTTACAACATATACAGTGCAAAGTATTAGATGCCTTCCTATCGCATGAAGTATGTATTTTCATAGAGTAATACAGATAGATATGTTATAGTTATGGAAGTATGTCATATCCTATCTGTATTAATAAAGGTGTAATTTGCTAATTAGACCATGAGACCTTACCGAAGTTTTTCCGGACAAAGCCATGGTGGCAGGGCCAAGGCAGAGGCAATTAGGGGTGATCAGGCCAGGAAGAGAAGGCAGTTGGTAAGTAATCAGGCTTGCTGAGGAGCTGGGGGAAGTTGGAGGCTTGCAGGCCAGCAGGGGGCGCCAATTGGGGTGAGCAGGCCACCTGGGGATGCAGTTGGGGACAATCAGGCTAGAAGGCAAAGTGGTTAGGGATGATCAAGCAGGCAGGCAGGTGAGCAGTTAGGAGCCAGCAGTCCCAGAGTGAAAGGGGATTGTCTGATTTAGGCCTGATTCCACAGGGTTCCCAGATTGGAGAGGATGCAGGCTGTGCTGTGAGATACCCACCCCCCCCCATGCACGAATTTTGTGCACCAGGCCACTAGTATATATATATATATATATGCATTAACTATAGACACAGAAAATAAGGTGGTGAAGATCTGGGTTGCGGTGGGATCTGGGTATAGGGGGACAATGGGGACAAAATAGTAACATTTGTAATACTCTTAACATTAAATATTTTTTAAAAAGGTACAGTGAAATGTTTCTTAGTTTCTGTGACTTCACAGAACCTGTGCTGCCCTGGAGGAATTTGTGGAGTCCCTGTTTCTCACCCCATGCTTCCACCTCCTTAAGCCCTTTTTTTTTTGCTTCTCAGTAATTCTTACACAAAATTTGTTATATTTTATGACCCATGCTTTTCGAAAGTTATTGGGTTTAACACATTTCACTTTGGTTATTTGAGCTGTGCTGAGAGGAATATAGAAATAAATAATATATGACCATTGCCATATTTAAGTTTCTCATCATATAACTCCTTGTTTTGCTAATGAAGAGTCTGAACAGTAGAATGGAGTGATAAAAACATTGATTTGGGAGTCAGAAAAACCTACATTTGAATACTATATTCATCACTTATTACGTTAAGTTGCCTCATCTACAAAATAAGAATAATCACCTGAGGCAAATTTACTATTCTATCTAATAAAGAGGGAATATGCAATAAAGCCTCATGCTATCACAAAGATGGTGGCACCCATAGCCACAAGATGGCTGTGCACGGTCCCCTCAGCCCCACTAGGGTCCCCCAGTCCTTTCAGTGCCACAGACAGAGAGCAGACAGCAGGGCATGGCAGCTTTGTTTGTGCGGTGCTGGTGGTGATGAAGCCCCCGGGCACTGCAGACAGAGAGTGAACAGTGGGGCATGGCAGCTTTGTTCATGTCGGGGCAGCAGCGAAGCCCCAGGCCCTACAGAGAGCACAGAACCATGGGGAGTGGGCCTAAGCCATCAGTAGGACATTTCTTAATGGCTCCTGGATTGAAAAGGGTGTAGATCACCCCTCCATGCACCAATTTCATGCACCAGGCCTCTAATAGATAATAAAGCTTAAGCTTTAAGAACTCTCACAGATGGAGTACCTTTGAAGCCCTGAGCAGTATACTCACAATATGTTCATAAGGTTTTTTTATTTCCATAAAATTTTATAAAAGTAAGATATTTTTATCTTTTTCTTAAAGAACTCTCTCCCAAAAATTACATTAACTTTATGGGTCTCCCACAAAGCTTTGTCCTTTCATGATATATTTTATTAATTTATGTTTTTATTAAACAAGATTTTTAAATGTATATTATTGAAAGTATTACATGTCCCTTGTTTTTTTTCTATTAACCCCTTCTAGCCCACCCCAGTTCCCTGCCGCAGGCCTTAACCACCTTATTATCTGTGTCTATGAGTTATGCATATATGCATACAAGGTCTTTGGTTGATCTCTTTCCACCCCCACCTTCCCTCTGAGATTCAACAGTCCATTCCATGCTTTTATGTCTCTGAATCTATTTTGTTCATCAGGTTTTTTTTTTTTCATTAGAGCTCACATGAGTGAGATCATGTGATATTTGTCTTTCTCTGACTGACTTATTTCACTTAGCATAATATCTATCCAGTAAAAGCTAAGCAACTATCCAACTATCCAAACAGTAGCTATGATGTGCAATGACTACCAGGGGGCAGACGCTCAACACAGGAGCTGCTGAGCTGTGGTGACTTGGCAGCAGTGGTCCTCGAGTGATGCACCCCAGAACCAAAGAAGAGGGAGCCTGATTCCAGGGTGCATTATCTGAGAACCACCCTCTCACAATCTGAGACACCTCAGGGGATATTGAGAGCTGATTTTGGCTCAATCCCTGCAGGCCAGGCTGAGGTACCCCACCTGCCAGAGGAACCATGCTAACCACTCACTCCACAGATACCCTTTGAGCTGCAACGCCTCCCCAGATGTGGCAAGCCAGGGATGGGTTGTGGGAGGTTGGCTTCAGGGTGGGTCTGGCCTGTCTCATCCAGTCCTGCATTACTGGCCACCTTCTAATTAGTTTCCTTTAAATGGGCATGAATCTGTGCACTGGGGCAATAGTTAATTATAAATGAATATGTTTGTAAAGAAAATAAAACTTTTCTGCTCTCTTTTATGCTTCTTCTAGTACCAACTAATTCCTTCTTATCATTTTACTAGAGCCCTGGTGCATGAAATTCGTGCACAATGGGTGTGTGTCCCTCAGCCCAGCCTGCACCCTCTCTAATCTAGGACCCCTCAAGGGATGTCTGATGGCCCATTTAGACCTAATCCTGGTAGGATCGGGCCATCAGACATCCCTCTCACAATCCAGGATTGCTGGCTCCCAATTGCTGACCTGCCTGCCTCCCTGATTGCCCCTAACTGCTTCTGCCTGCCAGGCTGATCACCACGTAACTACTCCCCTGCCAGCCTGATTGATGCCTAACTGCTCCCCTGCCAGCCTGTTTGCCCCTAACTTTCCTCCTCTGCTAGGCCAGTCACCCCTAACTGCCCTCCACTGCAGGCCTGGTCCCTTCCCCCACAACTGCCCTTCCTTGTAGGCTTGATCATTCTGAATTGCCCTCCTTTTCAGACCTGGTCCCTCGAAACTGCCCTCCCCTCCTGGCAATCTTGTGGAGGCCATTTTGTGTCTACATGTAGACAGCCATCTTTGACCACATGGGAGCAGCCATCTTGTGTGTTGGAGGGATGGTCAATTTGCATATTACTCTTTTATTAGATAGGATTTGTGAATATATGTGAATTTTATTTTAATGAATAGTTATGAATTTATTACTATATATAGACAGTTACCACACAAGTCATCTTATGCAAAAAAAGGCCACATTCAAAAAATAAGCCATCAACTCAACTTTTAGTATGTAGCTATTAAAAATAACAGTGAATGAAAAAAAAATTCCTTCTTCAAACTCTTGCTGTAATTCATTTAGAATTGGGTTCAGTTCTAGCTCAGACACGTATTGGCTGTGGAATTTGTGGAAAGTTTCTTACATTCTGTAATTTTTGGTGTCCTCATAAAATCAGAACAACACTTAGCTCACATTGCTTTGGTGCTGTTAATTACGTGGATGAAGTAAACCCTACCAAACACTTAGCAAAGATAAAGTGTTTGTTTTTTTCAAACTGTAAATAGATTTTATTCAAAGTCTCAACCAGGGTTAAGCTTTTGGGCAGCAACAAACGGATCATCCCAGTCTTTTATCCAAAGAAAAACTATTTAGAAGTTTGGACCAAATCTACAAGCACGTTTTAGTTTGGGTTTACACAAAGATCTATTTTGCAAGACTCTGATATGATAGTCCACAAAAAGAGAAACTTTATAACAAAACACAACTTTGTTAGTCATTATTCTAATTTGAAAAAAAAACATAAAGAATTAGTAATATGGACCAGGAACATATGGAATAGCAATTATCAGAAACAGATTGCAATTCCTTATGTGTTCTTTTAAAACAGTCACAGCATTATATCTAAGCTTAATATGTTAAAAAAAACAAGCATGAATGTATTTTCCAACTATGATTTGAAAATATGTACTGCATTGTATTAGAATAAGAAACTGATGTTAAACATATTCCAATAATCTTACGGGCTACGTGGAATGTTGTATCCTGAGAAAGCAGAAAACTTCTCATGAGAATGTTTGAAATGGCACTGCAGTTCAGTTTAGATTAGAGTGCAGGTGGCTCTACAAAGCGTTTGCTGCAGGCTTTGTGTTTACACAGTTGTTGCTGCTGGGACTGTATTGATTGGTCAGGCACCTAATAAAACAAACAGCCCTGCTTTCATCTACTTTCATTGGGGGGCTGCTAAAGATGAAAATCTTTAATCAGGAGATGGTCCTTTCACTTATTTTACATCTTAATTATTTTCTCTTGAAAATTCCAACCCACATCCTTATTTCAGAATCTCTCTCCCTATTCATGATTCTAAACTCCATGGGCTTTAAAGGCAAATAATCCTGAAGAAGACTTTTCTTCTGGATCATAAAGACATAAACCCTTAACATCAGAGAAATAAGCATGATTTATTATACCTATGCCATAAATTTATATTCAGAGTTACTTATTTTATTTAGAATCTAAAGTTATATGTATCAAACCCTCCCTGTTGAAAATAAACTAAAATTTATAATGGAGTTTGTGAAAAATGCTCAATATAAGATTTTTAAAATTTATGATAGCTTGAATACATGAAAGCACGTTGTGCCCTAAATATATATGACAGGGAAAAAATTGAATTTACTATGGATTTTGTATTTCTAGAGCAGTTTTACTCTATGCTCTGTGGATTCTCTATATTTCTATTTTTTCTTATAGTTGTGTGATATTGCTTTCTATCACTATTTTATATTTTCTTTTAAGCTATTTAAACTATATCTCTGATTTTATAATAAATGTCCAAGGAAAATTAAGCATAATATTTGACTGTAAATGTAACTTCTTATCAGATGGTTGTACAGAATTAGCTGTTGGAAAAATAATGATTTGTTTTACCAAGAAAACTTTAAAAAATTAGAAAAAGAGCTAGCAAACCCGGTTTATAGTATTTACTCCACAGCCTGGCTGACAGTTCATATCACCGATTCAACAACAATTAACTGGTTGACTTTTATCAAATAACTCTAATATATTTTCTTCTGTTTATTTTTTGTTTGTTTTGTTTTGTTTGTTTTTATAAATGGCACAAAAGTACTATGGCAAATATTGAATGACTTAATACATGGAAGGCATATCAGCCATTTTTAATACAGAGACAACAGTCAATAAATGTCAGAAGTTGTTAATATATTTGAAACCAATTTTTATTTAAAGCAAGTGAATTGGTCATGGTCATAAATCTAGTGTCACTTAAAGAAGAAAATCTCAGTTTTCTCTACTGATACTATATTATTCATATTGGGAATTGTTAAAAACTGCCATATTTTTTGTCTTATTGATCAAGTGCATACTAACCACATGCACATAGAGTAATTTATAATATATATGACTTAGTTCATAATCTATATGAACTGAAAAGCCTATTGGCCAACTTTAATCAAAGTCATTATAAAATAGTAAGCACCTGAATAGAAAATGGTGGCTAAATTGGCAGCAATGTTGTGTACCTCCTCCTAAGGCCAGGACAGAATAGCAACTAAATCAGAGAACATCCATCCTGAATTAACAAATTAGACACAGATGAGGAGACAATTTTCAATAAAGAAGGGCAGAGGACACTTAGAGAATGCCACTTGCCCGCCATAACCCATGTGGAACCACCACTGTGCCCCAGCAGTGAGTGGCACAGTACCTCGTGGCAGGTTCCCAGACATCTGTAGGAAGTGCATGCTACCAGAATGAGCTCCAAAACCAGGCCTCCTCACCAGCCTGCTGGGACCCACTGTCCTAGGATCCCGCTCCAAGACTCTGCAGTGAGTGCAAGCCAGGGGAACCCTGTGACCCACTACCCCAGTTCACAGAACTGCGCTGCTACCCTGACCCAGAGCCACTTGACACCCACTCGACCCCAAGACCTGGGACCTGCTGCCAGGGTGAACTGGAGCAACCCAGAGCAGGTCCCATTCTGGGTCACAGGAGAGCACAGACCAGGTGACACAGAGCAACCTGTTCAACCCAGAGCAATTGGTTCCCACTCCACCTGCCACCATGGGGAGCCTTGCTGGGGTGATCCAGAGTAACCTGCCCCTGCTCCATAATGGCCCAGGAGGGGAAAACTGGAGCAATGCAACACATACCTCATTTAGGCCATCAGGGAGCTCTGACTGTGTAACCCAGAGCAACCCTCATCCACTCCAGCCCAAGCCAAGGGTCTTGCTGCCAGACCACCTGGAGTAACCCAGTATGTGCCCCACTCAGGCCACATGGGAGCTATGACTATGTGACCAAGAGCAAGCTGCACCTGCTTGTCCCCAGACACTGGAATAGCCCTGCAGAGGATACCTAGAGTAACCCAGCACATGTTTCACTCCCTTCCACAGGAGAGTGCTGCTGGGGTGACCCAAAGCATACAGGTGCATCCAGCCAGGGGCTAAAGGAGTGTGCTGCAATTGTCCTGCCAGAGGGAACTAATGTGCCACCCTGCCAGGGGTGCCAGGGCCACACAGCAAATTTCATGGCAGAGAGATCTGGGTTATCACAGGGAGTGACACAGGTGAAGAACTGTGTATGTGTTACTGCCAACTGAGAGACCAGATCTATAGGCAAAGGGGATACAATTCAGAGCAGCAACAATAAATGTATGAGATTCAAGGCAGATCCAACTTCTTAGTTACCGATTTTTGGACCATTGGCCTAATAGGATTTTCAACCTCAAACAGGTTGCTCAGGGGCAGAAAGAGACAGCACAAATGGGGAGACAAATAAACAACCCCCAAGGAAAAAAATGAGGAATTGCCAGCAAATGAACTAAATGAAACAGAGGAATTATATCAGAAAAAGAATTCAGAATAAGGGTCATACAGCTTATAAACCAGATGGATGAGAAAATGGAAGAATCAAGAGGAAATAAAATGTGATATAACTACAGGAAAAACACAATGGAAGGTTTCAACATTACAATAGAAGCAGTAGAGAACTAAATTGGTGAATTAGGAGAAAGGGTAGAAAACACACCCAAACTGAACAGCAATTGGAGAAAAACAAAATTAGAAAGCAGGAAGAGAGTCTAAGGGAGCTTTGGGGAAAAATTAAATGAAGTAACATACATATAATAGGGATGTAAGAAGGCCAAGACAAGAATCAAGGATTAGAAAACCTACTTGAAGAAATAATGACAGAAAACCTTCCTAATTTGGGGAAGAAAAAAGTCACACAAGCACAGAGGGTCTCAAATAAGAGGAAACAAAAAATACCTACACCAAGACACATCAAAATTACAGTGGCAAATATTAATGACAAACAGAAAATCTTACAGACTGCAAGAGAGAGACAGAGAGTTATCTACAAAACATCTCTTATTAGATATTCAATTGATTTCTCAATAGAATCATATCATGCTGGAAGGGAATGAATTGAAGTATACAAAGTGATGCAAAACAAGGGACTAAATCCAAGAATACTCTATCCAGTAATGATATCATTCAAAATTGAAGGGGGCATTAGGGGCTTAGCAGACCAAAAGGGCTAAGGGAGTTTATCACTAGCAAGCCATCAATGCAAGAAATGCCAATGGGACTGTTGTAAACAGAAGAAACAGAAAGAGAAGGAACACAGCTTAAAGAATAAAAATGGCCCAAAACAAAGACCTATCAGTATAACCTTAAATGGAAATGGATTAGGGAGAACTAAGATGGCGGCAAAGGTAAAACACCTATCTTGCCATCATACTCAACAATTTTAATACTACAACTTAACGAAAGAAGAAACACCTTCCAGAATCACCAGAAAGCTGGCCGAGTGAAAATTCCACAAATAAAAGTGAGGATAAGACACTGTGACTCGGAGGAGCAGTGGTGGACAGCATTGAAAGATTCGCGAGGAGAGAGGTTTGGAGGAGTGCGCGCCAGCGGAAAGGGCGGGCGGCTGAAAACCGGCCAGTTTTCTCGAACGGGGAGACAAAGACGTCCCACTGGACTGATTCTCCAGCTCTGGGCGAAGTCCAGGGAACCCACTATCATACGGGGTGAAAACTGGACAGTGGGAGGGCACGCCGAAGATCGGGTGCTGCCGGGTCTCCCGGCTTGTGGAGAAGGTAGCTTGTGTGCAAACAGCTCGGCTGCGTGACGGCGCAGAGAGCGCTATGCGACTCGCTCTCTCATTCGGAAAACCGTCAGACTGCTTTGTTTTACCACCCTGGGTGAGACATTGCTCATGCAGACTCATTTTGAGAGAGTGAATTCCCTGGCAGCCGGTGGAGCTTGGCAGCAGCTCTCTCTCAGAGGTGCTGGCAGCCATTGCCCCCTGCATAGAGTCCCCGGGGCCACATAGGGCGGAGCTAACACTGTCTGCTTGGCCCGGAGACTCCGCCCATCCAACCTGAGCACAGCTGAGCTTCACAGACAATTGGCCTGGAGGTCAACCCTCCAAGTGCTAACAACGATTAACTGAGCTTAACTTCAGCAAGACTGTGCAGCCCATATCCACCTCAGGTAACCGGGGAGGCTGAGCCACTGTCCCTAGTAGGAAGTCTACCACACAAAGCTAATTGACCAACTCAGGGAAGCAGCCACTATGCAGAGACATGGAAAGAAATCAGATGTGAAAGAAATGGAGGAAAAAAAACGACTTGACATGGAATTCAAAACCACGGTTATAGGGTTTTTCAAGAGGCTCCAACAAAAGGTCGAGGCCTATAAGGAAATAAGCAAGACCACAAAGGAAATGAAGGAGTCCTACAAGGAAATGAACAAGACCCTCAAGGATATAAATGAGACCTGCAAGGAAATGATCAAGACCAACGTGGAAATGAATGAGTCCTACAAGGAAATGAAAGAGACCCTCAAGGATATAAAGGAGACTCTCAAGGATATGAAAAAGGACCAACCAGAAATTAAGCGTACATTGACTGAAACAAAAAATATTATACAAAGACCTAGAAGTGCTCTGGAGCACACCAAGAACCAAGTTAAAGATTTGAAATACAAAGAGGTAAAATCCACTCAGCTGAAAAAGCAAGAAACCAAAAGAATCCAAAAAATTGAAGATAGTGTAAGGGGCCTCTGGGACAACCTCAAGCAAACCAACATCAGAATTATAGGGGTGCCAGAAAAAGAGAGAGAGCGAGACAATGAAAACCTATTTGAAGAAATAGTGACTGAAAACTTCCCACACCTGGTGAAAGAAATTGACTTAGGAGTCCAAGAAGTGCACCGGACCCCAATATCTAGGAACCCTAAGAGGACCACACCAAGGCACATCATAATTAAAATGCCAAGAGCAAAAGACAAAGTGAGAATATTAAAAGCAGCAAGAGAGAAACAGTTGGTTACCTATAAGGGAGCACCCATACGATTGTCAGCGGATTTCTCAACAGAAACGATGCAGGCCAGATGGCAGTGGCAAGAAATATTCAAAGTGATGAATAGCAAGAATCTACAACCAAGATTACTCTATCCAGCAAAGCTGTCATTCAGAATTGAAGGTCAGATGAAGTGCTTCGCAGATAAGAAAAAGCTAAAGGAGTTCATCACCACCAAACCAACATTATATGAAATGCTGAAAGATATTCTTTAAGAAGAGGAAGAAGAAAAAGGTAAAGATGAAAATTATGAACAACAAATACACATCTATCAACAAATGAACATAAAAATCAAGTGAATTGATAGACTGTTGAACAGGATAGACTGGTGAATATAACAGAGACATGGACATAGAGAGGGAATGGACTGACAATTCTTGGGGAGAAAAGGGTTGTGGGAAGTACAGCAAGAGACTGGACAAAAATCTTGCAACAATGGGAGAGGACAGTGGGGAGGGTGAAGTGGGGGTGGAGGGTGGGATAGGTACAGGGTGGAGGGGAGCTATAGGGGGATAAAAATGGGAAACAATGTAATTAATAAACTGAACAATAAAGATAAAAAAGAAATGGATTAAATGCTCCAATCAAAATGCACAGAGTGGCTGAATGGGTAAGAAAACATCACCCATATATATGTTGTCTTTATGAAGCCCACCTTAGAACAAGGGACTCACACAGACTAAAAGTGAAAGGATGAAAAATTATTTTTCAGACAAATGGAAATTTTAAAAATGCTGGGGTGTCCATACTTATATCTAACAAAATAGACCTCAAAGCGAAGGCCATAAGAAGAGATCAGGAAAGCTACTTCATAATACTAAAGGGATTGATACAACAAGATGATATAACTTTGGTAAATATGTATGAAACCAATGCAGGAGCACCCAAATACTTAAAAAATCTTCTGGAAGATGTCAAAGGAGAGACGAAAGCAATGCAATCATAGTATGGGACTTTAATACCCCATTGACATCACTGAATAAATCATCTAGACATAAAATCAGCAAAGAATCAGCAATCCTAAATGATTCAAAAGCTTAAATGGACTATTCAATATCTTCAGATCATTTCAGCCCAAAGCTACAGAATATACATTCTTCTCAATTTCAAGTGCACATGGGGCAATATTCAAAAGAGAGACCACATATTATAACACAGGCAAGTCTCTTTAAATTCAAAAAGATTTGAAATAATACCAAGCATCTTCTCAATCACAATGACATATTATCATCCTAACTAATAAAAGAGTAATATGCAAATTTGACCATCCCTTTGCTACGGTACCAGCCAATCAGGAGCGGTGGGCAGGGCCGAGGCGTGCACGAGGCAAGGGGCAGAGTAGGAGGCGTGGCCGAGGTGTGCAAGCCCACAGTGCAGGCACAGGCGGTGGTGGTGCCGGAGCATGGGCAGCAGCATTGGCGGCATTGCCAGGGCATGGGCGGTGGTGTCACCGGGCATGGGCAGTAGCGGAGGAGCACAGGCGGTGACATCAGCAGTGTCGCCATGGCACCAGGTTCCCTGGTGTCAGGACGGGGGACCTGAGGCCAGGCCAGGGGACCTAAGGTTAGGCTGGGGGACCTGAGGCCATGCTGCCTGCCAATAGGACTTGATGGGGAACCTGAGGCTGTGCAACTCCACCCAATACCAGGCCAGGGGACCTGAGGTTGTGCCCCCTGCCCTGCAGGGTATCATGGGGGTGGGGCTGGCTGAGTCTGTGTCTTGTGTGATTTCAAGGTGATTTCAAGGTGAACACAGGTGGGCAGAGACTTGACTCTGGGTCCCGCGGCATGCCCCAGACTCTGACAGGAATAGAGATTTTCATATACACTTTATTGATTTTCTTTCATCTCTGACACTTCTATTATAGAGAAATGGAAAATAGCAATATTAAAATATTTCTCTAATTAATTCCCTTTTAATGTGCATGAATTTCATGCACTGGGCCACCAGTACCTAATAATAGGCAAATGTGTAAATTGACCATACCTTTGCTATGCCCATAGCCAATCAGAATGAGTATGCAAATTAACCCAACAAAGATGGAGGTTAATTTGCATATGTAGTCGCCCACCAGCCTGGGTCCTGGGAACTTTCTAAGCACCCAGGTCACTCTGAGGTAGGCCCCCTGTGGGTCCTGAGCAACCTGGGAAGGGCCTGAGCCAGGGGGCACTGGACAGGGGTGGAGCAGGGTGATCTGAAGGAGCTGGGGTCCTCTGCCCTGCCCCAAGCCTTGACCAGAGGCTTGGGGCCTGGGCAGGGGTGGAGCTGTAGATCAGATTGATCTGGGAGCCCCCTGACCAAGCCCCAAGGCTTTAGGCCTTCACAGGGGCAGAAATGAAGATCAGAGAGAGCTGGGGGTTCCCTGCCCAGGACCTGAGGCTTTAGGCCTTGGCAGGGGTGGAGCTGGTGATCAGAGGGAGCTGGGAGTCCCCTGCCTAGGCCTTAAGCCTCAGCGAGAAGCTTGGAGTCTGGGCAGGGGTAGAGCTGGTGATCGGGTGATGGGAGGGAAGAGGCTTGGGCCTCAACCAGAGGCTTGAAGCCTGGGCAGGGATGGAGCCAGGAAATTGGGCAATTGGAGGGAGATGGGGGTCCCTGCTCAGGCCCCAAGCCCCAATTGGGGCCTGGGCAGGGGCAGAACTGGGTGATCAGAGGGAGCTGGGGATGGTGCTGCCCAGGCCCCAAGTCTTTAGACCTTGTCAGATGTGGAGATGGTAATAGGAAGGAGCTGAGGGCCTCCTACCCAGGTGCAAAGGCTTTTGGCCTTTGCAGGGGCAGAGATGGGAGGTGATTGGTATGAGCTACAGAGGAAATATCTTTTCTGACCGCTAATTGGCTAAGCTCCCTGTATGCCACTGTTAATATTCTTAGTAAGATGGGTATAAGAATCCAAAAAGGTGATCTAGGGTTTTTCCACCACATTCCTGGAGGAAAAAAAAAAATGAAGGTCCGATGCTGGAGGGCTAAGAAATGTTATATACTGCCCTAGCCAGTTGGGCTCAGTGGATAATGCCTAAGCTTACCAATCACAGGGTCCAGTTGAATCTGATCAAGGGCATGTATCTAGGTTGCAGGATTCTCTTTGGCTGGGGCCCAGGTCTGGGATCATGCAGGAGGCAACCAGTCAAAGTGTTCCTCTCACTTTGATGTTTCTCTCTATCTTTCCTTTTCTCGTCCACATTCTCTAAAAATCAATGAAAACATATGCTCAGGTGAGGATAAAAAAAAATTTTTTAATGTCATATGCTATGAAAGACACATCTTGGAAATGCCTAAAGAAAGTTATCATTTTTTCATGGTGACGGGGCCAGAGTCTGGGTTGATGAAAACACTGTGGTGGCTGTGGTGACTGGCAGTGGCTGCAGCAGTGGGATGATGGGGCTGCTGCCTTCCCCTGATCAGCCCAGTCGCCTCAGTAGAACAGCCCCTGAGGGCTCCCAGTATATGAGAAGAGGCAGACTGGGCTGAGGGACGCCCCCACACCCCAGTGCATGAAGTTTGTGCCCGGGCCTTTAGTTAGCAATAAACTGCAATATAAATAATCAAAACTTTCAAACACTTGGAGGCTAAATAGCATGTTATTGAAAATGATTGGGTTAGTAAAGAGATCAAAGAAGAAACAAAAAGATCATGGAAAGAAATTACAATGAATAGACAACAATTCAAAATCTATGGGACACAGTAAGAGGGAAGTTCATTGCATTCCAGATCTACCTAAAAAAAAAAAGTAATAAATTATCTAACTCTACACTTAAAGAATAAAAACAGAGCAACAAGCAAAGCCCAAGGTGAGCAGAAGGACAGAAACAATAAAGATCAGAGCAAAAATAAATGACATAGACACATAACAAACAATACAAAAGATCAATATAACCAAGAGCTGGTTCTTTGAAAGGATAAACTAGATTGATGAACCTCTAACCAGGCTCACCAAGAAGCAAAGGGAGATGACCCAAATAAACAAAATCAGAAATCAAAGAGGTGACATAACAATGGATCACACAAATATACAAAGGATTGTAAAAGAAATACTATGAACAACTCTATTTCAACAAACTGGTCAATCGAGATGTAATGGATATATTCCTATAAAAAATATGACTTTCCAAAACTTAATCAGAAAGAATTAAAAATTCTGAATAGGATGATAACTATGGAGGAAATTGAAGCAGTAATAAAAAATAAAAATAAAAAATAGCTTCCAGCAAACAGAAGCCTTGGGCTTCACAGGGAAGTTTTACTAAACATTCAAAGAACTAAAACCTATTATCCTCAGCCTATTTCAAAAAGTTCAAGGGGAAGAAATACTTAAAAGCTCTTTCTATGAATCCAGCATTACCCTAATCCCAAAACCAGATAAAGACACTACAAAGAAAGAGAATTACAGGCCAATATCCCTAATGAACATAGATGTTAAAATCCTCAACAAAATTCTCAAAACTTGAATCCAGCATTACATTAGAAAGATTGTACTCCAAGACCAAATGGGATTTATACCAGGATGTAAGGCTGGTACAATATCTACAAACCAATATCCTGATACATCACATAAACAAATTGAGAGATAAAAATCACATAATCATATCAATTGATACCAAAAAAAGTATTTGGCAAGAGCCAACAAAAGCCTTATATAACAAACCTACAGCCAACATAATACTCAATGAGCAAAAACTAAAAGCATTTCTCCTAAAAACTGTAATAAGACAGGAATTCCCATTCTTACCACCCCTGTTCGACATAGTACTGGGAGTGCTAGCCACAGCAATTATACACAAAAATAAACTCAGAATGGTTAAAGGACTTCAAGGTAAGACAGGAAATCATAAAAATCTTAGAATAATCCATAGACAGCAAAATATTAGACATATGTCATAGCAATATCTTTACTGATACAAGCCCTAGGTCAATGAAAACTAAGATGAAAATAAACAAATGGGACTACATCAAAATATAATGTTTCTCCACAACAAGAGCAACCATCAACAAAACAACCAGAAAGCCTACGGCATGGGAGAACATATTTGTCAATGTTAATTCCGGTAAGTGCCCAATCTCCAACATTTACTGGGAACTTATATACATCTTAACAAAAGAAAGATAAACAATCTGATAAAAAAAATGGGCAAAGGATCTAAATAAACATCTTTTGAAAGTGGACATACAGAAGGCCAATAGACACATGAAAACATGCTCAAAGTCACTAATCATCAGAGATATACAAATCAAAACAACAATGACATACCATCTCACACCAATCAGAAGGGCTATCATCAACCAATATATCCCAAGAAATAACACCAGTCAAAAAGGACATATGCACCCCTATATTCATAGGAGCACAATTCACAATAGCTAAGATTTGGATACAGCTTACATGGCTATCAGCAGATCTGTGTTTTAAAAATCTGTAGTACATCCACACAGTGGAACAATACACTGCTGTAAAAATGAAAGAATTCTTACCATTCACAACAACATGGATTGACATGGAGAGCATTATGCTAAGTGAAATTATCCAGCCAGGGAAATATAAATATCACATGATCACACTCATTTGTGGAATATAATGAACAACATAAACTGATGAACAAAAATAGATTCAGAAACAAAGAAGCATGGAACAAACTGCCAAACTTCTGAAGCAAGATAGGGGAGGGAGAGGTGGTAAGAGATCAACCAAAGGATTTGTATGCATGCGTGTAAGCATAACCAATGGACCCAGAAACTAGAGCATTGAGGGCATGTGCTGAGTGATAGGTGTGGCTAGGGAGAAGTCAATGGGGGGGGGGGGGAGGAGATATGTCATACTATATGTAATACTTTAAACAATAAAGAATTTTTTAAAATAAGAAATAGTAAGCTTTTTATCTTTTCTTTTAAGATAGTATTAAGCATATATTAGCAATATTTCATAATCAGTTTAGTAAACTTGTGCCAACAATTATGGAAAGGTTAGTGGAAGGAAGACAAATAAGAGCAATATCCTATCTAATAAAAGAGAAACATGCAAATTGACCGTACCTTCACTATGCTACCAGCCAATAGAAGAAATATGCAAATTAACCCCCAAGCAAGATATCTGGCAGGCCAGCCCCCTCAGCACAGAGCAGACCATGGAGGTGCTGCAGGCAGCGGGGTCCAAATCACAGCCCTGGACCCAGCAGGGCATCCGGACCCCCACCAGCAATGGAAGCCCAGCCCTGGCAGCCGCCTGGGGTGACGGCGGGGGTCCTGGGCAGCAGCAGGGGTCCGGATGCCCTGCTGGGTCTGGGGCTGTGATCTGGACCCCCGCAACCACCCAAGGCGGTCTCCAGGGCTGGGCTTCGGTGGCGGCAGGGGTCCCAGATGGCAGTGGGGGTCCAGTTCGCAGACCCGGACCCAACAGGGTATTGGACTCCCGCTGCTGCCTGAATCCCTGCCATGGCGGCCCCCTCCAGCTGAAGCAGGGGTCCTGGGCTGCAGCAGGGGTCCAGATTGCAGCCCCGGACCCAGCAGGGCATCCAGACCTCTGCAGCTGCCCAAAGCCCAGCCCTGGCAAACTGGGGCTGGGGGGAGAGGGATGGCAGGGGTGGATTGAAGCCCAAAACCTGCAGGTCTGGCTCCCAGCAGCCAGAAGGCTTGAGGCAGAGATGCTTGGGTTGCTGAGGGGTGTGGTTTGGGGCAGCAGAGACACAAACCTGCAAGACACCTGTGGAAAGGGAGATAAACTATCATAACTTTATCCCCCTTTCCACAAGATGAGAAAACTGCCCCTGGATTATTTAGTGCTGTGGTCAACACCTTTCTACAAACACAGGGTAATGTTATGACCACTCCCAGGAAGGTCTGGTCAGAATACCCTCTCCAGGGAATAATGCTACTGTGGCAAATCATCTAAGAATAGAAACAAGCTTTTGTTAGGTTTATTCTGAAGGTCAGAGAACATGCCACTCCAACATATGCTGTGTTATTATATTGATGATCTTGAGCTGTAGATACTTGAAAAACAGCAAATGCACACAGAGGATTTCACTGAAGTCTCCTGATCTCCCTAAAATCAGACCCCCCCTAAAGGAGCTTAAATGTCATAGGTCCCCTTGATGGGAGAAGTGTCATCAGTCAGAGAAGACTGAATCCTGTCACAGGACAGGAGAGTAGAAGTTGACATTACACCCAAACTTTGTTACCAGCTATTTCCCCCTACCCCATTCATCTTTCCTAAATAACATTTACTCTCCTCTAAGAGGCCTATATTTCCCAACCTCTTTCCTTAGAAATAAGGTATTTAAATCTGCATTCTAAGCCACCTTGGGGAGTTACTAATTTTTCCCTGGGATCTCCCACATATACACAAGGTACACATGTTAATGAACTTTTGTTTTTCTCTTGGTGATTTTTCATTACAAGGGCCTCCACTAAGAACTCAGAAAGCTAGAGGAAAGCTATTTTTCCTCCTCCATAATCCTATCTTGGGAAATCAAGTCCCCAGCTGAACAATGATGTTGGCTCAAGGACCAAGCAGTCCCAGCTGACGGGAGGGAAGCTTCTAGGGAGAAATCAATGATATAGGTATCAGAGAGGGATGGAGGGCACACCCATCGTTCCTGCTGGGAGTTTAAAGTAGTTCAACATTTTTGGAGGATGATTTGGAAAATTCAATAGAAATGTTCAAGGTACATCCAAGAGCCTTCTTCTAGGAATCACATCTGCTGAGATAAAGCACAAGCGCATAAGCCTTGCTCAGAACCCAGGATGCTACTGTGGGCTCCCCTTCCATCATAGGAAAATCTACATTTTTAGGACAAAGTGACATCTATACTAATAAAAGGGTAACATGCTAATTAGACTGAACATCTTCTGGACGACCTTCCAGATGTCCTTCCGGACATCCTTCCGGACAAAGCCATGTTGGTGGGGCCAAGGCAGAGGAGGTTAGAGGCAATCAGTCAGGCAGTGAAGAGAAGTTAGGGGGACCAGGCCAGCAAGGGAGAGCAGTTAGGGCAAAAAGGCTGTCAGGGGAGAGCAGTTAGGGGGATCAGGCTGGCAGGCAGATGAGTGGTTAGAAGCCAGAGGTCCCAGGTTGGAGAGAGTGTAGGCCAAGCTGAGGCCACCTCCTTCCCATGCACGAATTTCATGCACCGGGCCTCTCGTTTACTATAATAGCAAACAGAAACCTATATCTTCTAAGTTACATCAATAGGAAGAGAGTTAAGTGCCTCTAACAGAATATGTTATGAATTCTGGGGAAAGAAAGGAAGGAAACAATAAAATTAAACATGCATTAATATAATATTAGCTGTTTTTCAAATATATATTTTATTGATTTCAAAGAGGAAGGGAGAGGGAGAGAGAGATAGAAACATCAATGATGAGAGAGAATCATTGATGGGCTGCCTCCTGCATGTCCCCTAATGGGGATCAAGTCTGAAACTTGAGCATGAGCCCTTGACTGGAAGTAAACCCAGGAACCTTCAGTCTGCAGGCTGACATTCTCTCCACAGAGCTAAACCAGCTAGGGCATACTACTAGCTGTTTCAACAGGTAAATATAAAATGGTACAATAACTCAAACACAATAGAAAATGTATTTCTAGCTTTTATAATCAAATCATCCACTTCAGGAGTGTGGTCCATGGGTAAATTTTCTCCGTCACAACGAAGGCTTCTTCTATCTTGTGGCCCCAGTATTTCAAAAGGCCTTGCTATAGTCTTCACCCTGCTGGGGAAAGTGGAAAGAACATAAGTAAGAGCCCTGGTTACTTTGGCTCAGTTGGTTGAGCATTGTATCACGCACTGAAGAGTCGTTGGTTCTGTACTTGGCCAGGGTGCATGCCCAGTTTGCAGCTTGATCTTTAGTTGGCATGCATGCTGGAGGCAGCTTCTCAATGTTTCTCTTTCACATCAAAGTTTCTTTAGCTCTCTCTGTCTCCATTCCTTTCTCTCTAAAACCAATGAAAAAATATTTTTAAAAAATAATAAAAGAACATGAAGTAGGCACATTCACTCTCGAAAAATTATTCTCCTAGAGGTGGCACATTACCATCCTCTCAGATTCCATCCACAAGAACTCTGTTGGCTGGTGACACCTGACTGCAGGAAGTACAGAGAATGTGGGTCAGCTGTGCACTCTAAAACCAGCCACACTACATCCACTTACCTGATACCAAATATACTGTCAGATAGGGGATTGGAAAATGAAAAATTTAGATATGACCATTTAAATTTTTTGTTCCTCATTTGTGGAGGTGTTTTATTTTAGCCTATTATCTCTATAGTAAGGGGTTAACAAATTTTCTATAAAAAGGAAAAAGGATTGAAGGTAAGGAAAGGAAATTGAAGGATAACAAATTATGTCTACATTCAAGAACTTAAACCAAACATAATTTTGGAGAGCTTGTTATATATTAGATTTTTTTAATAATCACTTTATTTTTATTATAAATTCTTTTAAATTTTTCTTTCTTAAGTTACTGTCATTTATCTTATTAGCATTTTAATGAGAGAACATTCCATTTCTACTTAATGCAAACCGCTTTAATTTCTCCAGTTTGAAAGTTATATATGGATTCAGAGCCCATGAGTTTATGACCAAAATACCTGTATCCCAAAGAGTGTTTGTTTCTTTACTTTGAAATAGGAATGAGCTCAGGGTGCAGTAGCACAAATATCAATACTGGGACCAAATTACTTTAATAGGATAGCTATTTTATTTATTTTTATTGACCTAGATAGGGTGATATTTGTTAATACCATTATATATGTTTCAGGTGTACAATTGTATAACACATTATCTGCATATTGAATTGTATGTTTACTACCCCAAGTCAAATTTTATTCCATCACCATTTATCCTCTATTTACTCTCTTCTACTTCTCCCCACCCCACTTTTCCACTGGTAATCACCATACTACTGTTTATGTCTACTGTTATGACTTTGCAACCTAGTGGCTTACTATCTTAATAATATTTTTCTTGCAAAGCAAAATATTTAACAAAAAACGTTAAAAGTAAAATTTCCAAACAGATGTGTGAAATTTAATTCTAAATCTTTATTAATTACAAGGGAATAAATAGAACATTTAGTCATCATACTGAGAATATGCTACTTGGCCTGTCATTGAACATCTCAGCAACACAGTGTGCATTATATCCTCTTCTAGTACCAATGTAAATACCAGGGACCAGGTAACCTTCAGTCTGACTCTGAGAATGACCTTTGAACCAGAGGTTCTATTAACATTCAATAGTAAGATATTCCTAGTGAAGCCAACACAATAGTGGATATTGTAGTCACAATCCAATAGGAAAAAAAATTAAAAGAATGTTCTGACCTACCTGACAGTCTAAATATATAAAATAAGTGAGAAGAAATTTGAGAATATTTTTTTAATCCTACTGGGAGAAATCCTTGCTTAGAGAAACTTGGGTGTTTGTTTATTTTTTTTCTATTAATCATAAAATTCTTCCTTAAACATCAGGAAAACCGTCTCAAGAGAAAATAGGAAGTGTATAATGTTTGAACTAAAATAGCTATCTAGAATACACAACTTTCTTTGCCATTCTAATAGCTCAGTACATTTCCATGCAGAATTTCCTCCTTAAAATGTCCATGAATTACGTCGAGGAACAAAGCATGATGTGAAGCTTTAGAGAAAGAATGGGTGACTCAACTCCCCCTGCATAAGCATCAGATAAGATACACAGTTTCACCTCGGTCTTCACCTTCTCCACTGGCCTTTGGGACTGCTCAGTGTAAGCAATAATATATCCAAAGTTATGCTACCCATGTGACCTAAAAGTGGTCAAATAAACAAAACCTCTGAGAAGTTGCTTACACAGCAAAATGCGGAAGGACACACACACACACACACACACACACGCACACACACACCTGTGCACACACACAGGGCATTTCTTATTATCTGCTAACATTTGCTCACCATGTGGCCTTTGTGGTAACTAAACTCTTAAGACATTAGGTAAGCATTTTGAGAAATAATAATAATAAATGTAAAAGTAACTCAGTAGTTGTTCAATAAGTATCAATTCTCACCTTTCTCTTCAGAAATGTTATAAAAGAATCTGATACTCTGATCTGTAAGTCTATAATCCCAACAAATGAAATTCTTATTAAAAAACAGAGACAGAGAAATATTGATCATACCATCAAACCTTAGAGGGAAGATAGGGGAGGGTGGTGGTAAGGGGGAGAGATCAACCAAAGGACTTGTATAAATGCATAAAAACCTAACCAATGGTCACAGACAACAGGGGAATGAGGGCATGAGTGGGAGGGATGGGGAGTAATAGGGGTATAGGGACACATATGAAATACATAAATCTATAAAGAAATTTAAAAAAACACAAGACTTTATGACAAGTGCTTGAGGAGAGACGTGGGGACAACCTAGATCTCCACAGGTTGGACCAAACAAACATTTCATCTTAAATCAGTGCTTTGTCAGTTACTGTAGTGAAGGACCAGGCCTTTCCACTCTCAATCCCCAGCAGAGCAATACTTCATCAAACACTGAAGCATGCACTTGCCTATGCTGGCACTTTCCATTTCTGTGCTTATTTCCACATAAAAGAGAAACAAACAATTCAAGAACATGGCACCAGTCCCCAGAACATGTGGGATTAGAATCTTAAAAATCCTTGTAGCTGTCTCAGCTTTAAGTATATGTTATGAGGGAATTAGTAGTGCCGGAGCTTTTATACCTGAGCTTTGAATTATTCTTAATTACATTGTCAGCAGAAAGTAAATGAAGTGTCTGTGCTATTTTAAGTAACACAATTTGCAATTCTGTAAACAATGACATGGACTACATGAGCAAGCTTGGGAAGAACACATTTTAAAACGTGTTAGATGTCAGCCTCAATCAGCAGTGACCCTCTCACAACTGTTTCCAAGCAACTAACTCAAGAGTTGGCCAACCCAGTATTTTCTTTACTAAACACATTTTCTAGAGCTCAATCAATAACCATTTGCTAAAGGCAAGTAAGAGTGTAAAATTTTATTCAAATAGCATTAAAATACAAATGTTTTTATCTAATAATATCTAACATTCTTTGAGACCTTCATATGATGCACATTTCTTCTATATATGTCCTTCCACCCTTAACACAACTTTGTAACTGTTATTCTTATTTTACAGATTCAGAAACAGAAAACTACCTTCGATGGAATTCTACTCTAATTCTATTTATGTGTGTGTGTGTGTGTGTTTTATATATTTTTATTTTTATTTATTTATTTATTTATTTATTTATTTATTTATTTATTTATTTTTTAGAGAGGAAGGGAGAGGAATAGAGAGTAAGAAACATCTATGAGAGAGAAATATCGATTCAGCTGCCTCCTGCACACTCCCTACTGGGGATGTCCCTGCAACCAAGGTACATGTCCTTGACCAGAATCAAACCTGGGACCCTGCAGTCTGTACACTGAGCCAAACCATTAGGGCTCTAATTCTATTTATTTTAAAACATATGCACACAGCCAAGACCGGTTTGGCTGAGTGGATAGAGCGTCAGACTGCGGACTGAAAGGTCTGGGGTTCGAGTCCGGTCAAGGGCATGTACCTTGGCTGTGGGCACATTCCCAGTAGGAGGCGTGCAAGAGGCAGCTGATCGATGTTTCTCTCTCATGGATGTTTCTGGCTTTCTATCCCTCTCCCTTCCGCTCTGTAAAAAAAATCAATAAAATATATTTTAAAAAAATAAAAATAAAAAATATGCACCCAGAGACATATAGTTTTCCTACTCCCATGTCTAGGACAGAGCAAGGCTACTCAACCCTTTGCATCTTCACCAGAAAGCATGCAATGTTTATCACAGTGTCTATAATACACATCATAAGGTACTCATTTTTTATCTTTTTACCTAAAGCAGAATAAGGAGGAGAGAAAAAATATTTTAAAATAAATAGTAGTTTATGTAACTTGAGTTATTTAATAACAACAAAATCTAGACCCTGATTTCAGAGGATCAGTATTTACTATAGCTTTTCTATCCATTGTGCCCTGATCTAGAAACATATATTTCCACATAAGGTGCAAATTTGGGCTTTATGAATAGTACATTTACCTCAGGAAAACAATGTGCCAGAATATGTGTTTCTAAGTAGTTACCTTAAAACAGTCAATATAAAACTTTCTTGTTTGTAGTTGTAAAATGGCCATAGCAATTATGAAAGGAGTATATTTATTTCACTTTATTTTCACCTTGTTTAGCTTACATGCATATGGTTGAAGGGTATTCATGCTTCTCTGTTTACTATACAAAGCCAGTCCACCTAAATATGTTAAAACTGACAATCAAATTGTTTTAAGAAAATCAGAATCTACAATAATAACCTATAAAAATGAGAAAACTTTCATAAATCAGTGGTTCCTTGGGGATGGATTTTGGAGCAGATTGTGAGGGAAGGACTCAAGGAAATATAAGAAAACTTTGTGAGGTGATGAACATGTTCACTATCTTGATTTTGCTGATAGTTTTGTAGGATATATATGTCCAAACATAAAATTGTGTACATTAAATATGCACAATTTAATGTGTCATTATGATAAAAATTATAGACAGAAAGATAATGAAAAGAAGAAGAGAAGAAAGAAAAGAAGAGAGGTGAGAGAGGGGCAGGAAGAAGGGAAGAAATAAAACCCTCATAATTTCCTAAAGGGCAATCAGGTCTGAAATAGAAAACAATAAAAGTCTAATTGCAGGGTTACTATAGTTTCAGACTTAGAGATGATCATTTACTTAATGAAAAAACAAGTTGGATTGATAGAAGTTTTGACCTTCCTTTAAGTACAGCAGAAATCCATACAAATGATACATACATTTTACAATGAAGTAGAAGCCTAGTGCATGAAATTCGTGCACTCAGGGGGGGAGTCCCTCAGTCCCACCTGTGCCCTTTCTCAGTCTGGAAGCCCTCGGGGATCTCCAACTGATGGCTGAGGCCCACTCCTTTCCTAAGCCATTAGTCATAGAGGCTGGAGAAGCTCTTGCCACTGATGCTCACCAGCCATAATCCTGGCTTCTGGCTGAGTGGCACTCCCCATGTGGAGTGCACTGACCTCCAAGGGGCAGTTCCTGCATTGGGTGCCTGCCCCTTGGTCTATATGTGTCAGAGTGACCAGGCATTCTGCTTTTGCTCTATTTGCATATTAGCCTTTTATTATATAGGACTAGTGGTCCAGTGCACAAAATTCATGCACATTGAAAGGGAATTAATTAGAGGAAATATTTTAATATTGTTATTTGCCCTTTCTCTACAATTAAAGTGTGAGAGATAAAAGGAAATGAGTACAGTGTATATGAAAATAATACATAATTTTATTAATAAATAAATAATATCAAAACGATATAACAACAAATTCATGATGTAAAAATAACATTAATGTAAATAATGACTAATAAAGTGATTAAACTTATTCCAATATCTCCCTGTATACTACATTAAGTGTGAAAACACTTTCAGAGTACTTGACTAATTTCCCTTGGGATAAAATATTTACAACTTTAACATCACATGCTCTTCAAACTCGAGATAAAGCAACATATAACTGACCATGTGCAAAAATGGGTTCAGGGAAGGAATATTCTTACTCTGTCTAGAGTTTGTCCTTGTGATTTATTAATAGTCATTGCAAATGCTGGCAACATGGGAAACTATCATCGAATTAATTTAAATGGGAGGCCAGTGTCAGATGGGGACAAATCAATTATTGGAATCAGAACAACCTCTGTTAATTCTTCAGCTTTGATAATTTTAGGTTATAATCTTTTTTAAATATATTTTATTGATTTTTTTTACAGAGAGTAAGGGAGAGGGATAGAAAGTCAAAAACATCAATGAGAGAGAAACATCGATCAGCTGCCTCTTGCACATCCCCTACTGGAGATGTGCCTGCAGCCAAGGTACATGCTCTTGACCAGAATTGAACCTGGAACCTTTCAATCCGCAGGCCAATGCTCTATCCACTGAGCCAAACCGGTTTCTGCAGGTTATAATCTTTTGATAATAAATCTGGTACCATTCCAAAGACCCCATTTACTATTAATATTTCTCAATAGCATGACGATTGCACCGACTTTCTATTTTAATTTATGACATAACATTCCTGAAAGAGTAATATTATGAAATTTGATGGGAAAATGTTCCTTTTCAGCATCATCTGTTGAGTCAATGGAATCGTCACTCAAATAAGTGTGAAAATATCCATCAAGTATATCCAAAATTTCTTCATATAATTTTTGAACATGCTCATTTTTTTGGACAAAGAATCACACGTTTAGATATATTTTAATATTATCTATAGATATACTATTTCCAAAGGTGGCTTCAATAATAGATCCATTACAAATCATTTCATGGGGAATTTCAATAATAACCATTCCTAAATGAAAACTGCTATCAAGTTTGCCTCTCCAAGTTTTACTAACCATTCACTATAAGCAGAATCCTCTGATATCATATTTTTTTTAAGAGACAACTTTCTGAGGAGGGAAAGATGGCGGCCGAACAGAAGGATGCATAATCATTTGTGTACCAGGGTAGACGGAGAGAGCAGCTGAGGGTCAAGCGGGGAGTGTTTGTTGGTGAGTCGGGGGTCAGCTGAACTTTGGGAGAAGAAGGGGGACTGCTTAGATTAGCCTCCCTTAACAGAGCAGCTCTGGTGCAGCTGGGTTCTCTCGCGGGGCCACTGGCTCAGAGGCGGACTGTGCCATCTTGAAGGGGAAGAGCCTGAAGATTTTACAGATGCGGTACCCACTGGGCGGCTAAGACAGCCGCCCCCAACATCGGTTCCTAGTTGGCGCAGAAATGGATGCCAAGGAACCCTGTGCTCCGCCACGAAAAGGTCAGATTTCTCCTGGGGTTAGGAGAGCTGGTAACACAGGGAGATTCGCGCGGGGGGGGGGGGGGGGGGGGGGGGGGGGGGGGGGGGGGGGGTCCGTGGCTGTTAGAGCCGGCAAACGTGAAGAGGGCCCTCGGAGCTGGTGACAGGGGGGATAAATAGAGGGCAACCCATTTGGACCTGAAGGAGAAGGCCAGCCTGGCAGCTTTGGGAGGGAGCGGGCTGCCAAACTCAAAGGGGAAAGGGGTTTTGCGCAAACATACGAGCAGAAGGTGAGTTCGAGCGACTGCGTTTGTCCTCTCCAAATCCTAATTTCTCAGCGCTGAACCAGGAAAGGGAGATCCCCTGGTGGGGGATAACCTGGGAGACCACAGGGGAGAGCTGTTTTGCTGAGGCTGGGGATTAGAACAGGTGCTCACCATTAGAGAGGCAGCTCTGGGGTAGCCTGTTTCCACAAATCAGTAGTGAATACCATAGACATAGCAGGATTTTAGATCAGGCTAGAGAGGACCAATAGACCCAGAGGTCAATTCAGAAACACTGCCACCTAGGGGCTGAATCAAAAATTGACTCTTGTGTAACACAAATTAAGGAATCAATTTTATTTCTACTACTATTTATACTTTTTTTTAAGTACCATTTTATTTCATCTTTATTCTACTTAGAGATTAGTGTTATACAGTCTTTTTTCATCTACCATTTAGTATCTTTTTACTCTACTTCAACTTCACCCTATGCCAGCACTCTTTTGCTAACCTTTCCCTAGTTAGTGTCTTGTTCCCCTTACACTTTTTCTGGTTTAGATTTTCCTTATTCTCTCTTTTTACCCCCTGTTAAAATTTCACCCCACTTTTATATCCAATCTCCAACCACCTGCTCCAAGTCCATAAACATCTATCGCTTCTCCGACTTCACTATCCTAAACTGTTTTTCTCTTGGTCCTGCAGATGTTGTTTACCTGACTGTTGACTATATCACTATTTTATGCATGTTTGTGAGATTGGTTTGGTTATTCTTTTCTTTTAATTTGTTTTTTTGGGGGGTTGGCATTGTTTTGTGTTTTGGTGATGATTACATTGTTTTTTTTCATAGATTTAAGCTCCTGTGTTCCCTAACCTCACTTGATATTAGTTGTTGTATGTAGTTTGTATCAATCTCCAGGTACTTGTTGCTGGCTTTTGCTGGGATTAGTGGTGGTCCTTTGGGAGTTTCCAACCCATATTTATAGTTTACTCCCTTTTCCTTTCTTTTTACTCCTTCACCTTTTCCCAATTTTATTTTGACATTCCTTCCTTTCTTTCTTTCTTTCTTTCTTTCTTTCTTTCTTTCTCTTTCTTCCTTTTGAGTGTGTGAGTGTGTTTTCTCTTACTGTCTTTTATCCCACCTATCACCTAATTTACCTTCCTCTGGCAATCACCTTTAATTTGGAGTTACCAATACTGTGAATACATTCTTCTTCAGTGCCTAGTGTGCTGCAGCTGGTTGTGTTGTAGTTTGAGCGTTTAAATCAAAACAGGAGAGTGAGAACTACATAACAAGACAAACAGAGAAGAGGACCATGGGGAGACAAAGAAATAGCCCACCAATGAAAGAAAATCAAGCCTCACCAGAAAAAGAGGTAAACGAAATGGAAGCAAGCAACCTGTCAGAGAGAGAGTGCAGAGAAATGGTCATAGGGTGGCTGAAGAAAATAGAAGTCAATATGAGTAAGAAGCATGAGGAAATGAAGGATACCCAAGAAGAAATGAAGAAGACCCAAGAAGAAATGAAAAGTGACATTGCTGAGGTAAAGAACTCCATAGGAAGTATCAGGAGTAGACTAGATGAAGCAGAGGAACACATCAGGGAGCTGGAAGACAAGGTTGGAAAAAATACCCAAGTAGAGCAGCTTCTAGAAAAAAATTAAAAAGCAGGAGGAGAGCCGAAGGGAACTTTGGGACAACATGAAACAAAACAATATCCACATAATAGGGCTTCCAGAGGGACATGAAACTGAGCAAGGAATAGAAAACCTGTAGGAAGAAATAATGACAGAAAACTTCGCTGATATAGGAAAGAAAAAAACCCACACAAATCCAAGAAGCTCACAGAGTTCCAAGCAAATTAAACCCCAAGAGACCTATGCCAAGGCACATTATAATTAAATTGGCAAACATCAACGACAAAGTGAGAATCTTAAAAGCTGCCAGAGAGAGACAGAAAGTCACCTACAAAGGAACCCCCATCAGATTAGCAAGTGATTTCTCAACAGAAACTTATCAGGCCAAAAGGGCTTGGAATGAAATATACAAAGTCATGCAAAGAAAGGGTCTAAATCCTAGAATACCGTACCCAGCAAGGCCTTCAATCAAAATTGAAGGTCAAATCAGGAGCTACACAGACAAAAAAGGACTAAGGGAATTTGTCACCACCAAACCAGCAATGCAAGAAATGCTAAAGGATCTGCTGTAAAAAGAAATAGGAAGCGAAGAAGGAAAACTGGGGTAAAGAACAAAAATGGCAACATATAAGAACCTATCAATAATAACTTTAAATGTAAACGGTTTAAATGCTCCAATAAAAATTCATAGGGTAATAGACTGGATAAGAAAACACAACCCATGTATCTGCTGTCTACAAGAAACCCACCTCCAAAAAAAAGACGCACACAGACTGAGGGTGAAAGGATGGAAAAAAGTTATTCAGGCGAATGGAAATGGAAAAAAGCTGCATACTTATATGCAACAAATTAGATCTCAAAGTGAAGGACGTAACAAGAGATAAAGAGGCCACTTCATAATACTAAAGGGAACAATGCAACAAGAAGAAATAACTCTGGTAAACATATACGCACCCAATACAGGAGCACCCAAATACATACAAAAACTCCAAGAGGATATCAAGGGAGAAGTAGACAGCAACACAATGATAGTAGGAGACTTTAATACCCTACTATCACCACTGGACAAATCCTCTATACAAAAAATCAGAAAAGAAACATCAATCCTTAATGACTCACTAGACCAGATGGAATTAATTGACATCTCCAGATCATTTCACCCCAAAGCCACAGAATATACACTCTTTTCAAGTGTCCATGGGTCATTCTCAAAGATAAACCATGTATTGGGTCATAGGCAAAGTCTCTCCAAATTCAAGAAGATAGAAATCATATGAGGCATATTCTCGCAGTGGTATAAAGCTGGAAATCAACTACAAAAGAAACAATCCAAAGAAATCAAACACATGGAGACTAAACAGCATGCTATTAAACTATACCTGGGTTTCTAGAGATCAAGGAAGGGATAGAAAACATCATGGAAACAAATGACAATGATAGCACAACAATCCAAAATCTATGGGACACAGTGAAAGCAGTTCTGAGAGGGAAGTTCATAGCTCTACAATTGTACTGCAAAAAACTAGAAACAACGGCAATAAATTATCTAACCCAACAATTCAAAGAGTTAGAAAGAAAGCAACAAGAAAAGCCCAGTGTAAGCAGAAGGAAGGAAATAGTAAAGATCAGAGCAGAAATAAATGACATAGAGACAAAAGAAACAATACAGAAGATCAACAAAACCAAGAGCTGGTTCTTTGAAAGGATAAACAAGATTGATGAACCTCTAGCCAGACTCACCAAGAAGCAAAGAGAGAGGACCCAAATAAATAAAATCAGAAATGAAAGAGATGAAATAACAACAGACCCCATCTAAATACAAAGGATTGTTAAAAAAATACTATGAATAACTCTACTCCAACAAACTGGACAACCTGGAGGAAATGGATATATTTCTAGAAAAATATAACCTCCCAAAACTCAATCAAAAAGAATCTAAACAACTCAATAGACCAATAACTGTGGAAGAAATTGAAGCAGTCATCATAAAGCTTCCAGAAAACAAAAGCCCAGGGCCACATGGCTTCACAGGGGAGTTTTATCAAACATTCAAGGAAGAACTAAAACCTATACTCCTCAGACTATTCCAGAAAATTCAAGAGGATATCAAAACCAGATAAAGACGACACAATGAAAAAGAATTACAGGCCAATATCCCTCAAGAATATACATGCCAAAATCCTCAATAAAATTCTAGCAAATCGGATCCAGCAGTACATCAGAAAGATCATACAACATGACCAAGGAGGATTTATTCCAGGAATGCAAGGATGGTACAATATCCGCAAATCAATAAATGTGATACATCACATAAACAAATTGAGAGATAAAAATCACATAGTCATATCAATTGATACAGAAAAAGCATTTGACAAAATTCAACACCCTTTCTTGATAAAAACTCTCAACAAGGTAGGAACAGAAGGATCATACCTCAACATAATAAAAGCCATATGTAGTGAACTTACAGAAAGAGAGACTAAAAAAGCAATCCCATTTACCATCACACCAAAAAAATTAAGATACCTAGGAATAAACTTAACTAAGGAGGTAAAAGACCTATTCGCAGAAAACTACAGAACACTAAAAAAAGAGATAGAGGAAGATGTAAATAGGTGGAAGAACATACCATGTTTATGGATTGGGAGAATGAACATAATTAAAACGTCCATACTACCAAAAGCAGTCTATAAATTTAATGCACTCCCCATTAAAATACCAATGGCATATTTCATAGACCTAGAAAGAACTCTCCAAAAATTCATCTGGAAAGGCCCCAAATAGCAACAGCAATCCTGAGAAAGAAGCACAAAGTCGGTGGGATTTCCATACCAGATTTCAAGCTATATTACAAAGCTACTGTTCTCAAAACAGCCTGGTACTGGTACAAGAACAGACAAATAGATCAATGGAATAGGATAAAGAATCCAGATATCAACCCAAACCACTATGCTCAATTAATATTTGACAAAGGAAGCATGAACATAAAATGGAGTCAAGACAGTCTCTTCAATAAATGGTGTTGGGAAAATTGGACAGATACATGCAAAAAAATGAAACCAGACCACCAACTTACACCATACACAAAAATAAACTCAAAATGGATACAGGACTTAAACATAAGACAGGAAACCATAAAAATATTAGAGGAATCCACAGGAAGAAAAATCTCAGACATATACCAAAAGAACTTCTTTGATGATACTGATCCTAGGGCAATGGAGGCTAAAGATTAAATAAACAAATGGGACTACATCAAAATCAAAAGCTTTTGCACAGCTAAAGAAACCATCAACAAAACAACAAGAAAACCCACCGTATGGGAGAACATATTTGCAAATGTTATTAGTGATAAAGGTTTAATCTCAAGCATCTACAGGCAACTCACACAACTCAATAAAAGGAGGAGAAATATCCCATAAAAAAAATGGGCAACAGACCTAAATAGAATCTTCACAAAAGAAGACAAAAGGAAGGCCCAGAGACATGTGTAAACTTCCTCAAAGTCACTAATTATCCGAGAGATACAAATCAAAACGACTATGCGGTACCATCTCACACCTGTCAGAATGGCTTACATCAACAAATCACCAAATGACAAGTGCTGGCGAGGATGTAGAGAAAAAGGAACTCTCGTGCCTGCTGGTGGAGTTGCAGACTACTGCAGTCACTGTGGAGAACAGTATGGAGTTTCCTAAAAAAACTAAAAATGGAGCTCCCATTCGACCCAGTGATCCCACTTCTAGGAATATACCCCAAGAAACTAGAAATGCGAATTAGAAAGGATATATGTACCCCTAGTTCACAGCAGCACAATTTACCATAGCTAAAATTTGAAAACAGCCTAAGTGCCCATCAGCAGATGAGTAGATTAAAAAACTATGGTACATTTACACAATGGAATACTACACTGTGGTTAAAAAGAAGGAGCGCCTACCATTTGTAACAACATGAATGGATTTGGAGAGCATTATGCTAAGTGAAATTAGCCAGGCAGAGAAAGACAAATATCACATGATCTCACTCATTTGAGGAATATAATGAATGACATAGACTGATGAACAAGAATGGATCCAAAGACTGAGAAAAGTCCATCAGAATGTCAAACCTCAGGGTAAGTGTCAGGGGGTGCGAGTAAGGGGGAAAGTCAATATATTTGAACTCTTGAACTAAGGTAAATAATTTGTGTTTTTACACCCCTGAAAAAGTTTATATAAAGTTAAAAAATTGGCAGTTAGTTTGAGATTGAATTAACATGGCCTAGAGCTTGTCATATCCTATGGACATGAGTCCTTAGGCTAGGCCCTCCTTAACCTCCCACGACACCATAATACACTTACATGATATTATTCTACAATGTCATTATAATATTTGATATTTGACAACAGCATATTGTACAATTATCCCAAATAAACTTACAAACTAATTCTTTGAATGTTGGGCAGCAAGTTAAAAAAGGATAGGAAAGGAAAGGAATTAATCCCTTTCAGAAGGGATTAAGGGACTGTGAAAGCATCCGAGGATTCTATATGGGCACCTCTTGCCCTTTTGCTAAGAGGGACCCTCTTCTTACTATCAAATAAACACAGCTGATGCCTGAGTTTTTAGTTCCAGCTGTGGCTGAAGCCTCTGGGCAGCTGGCACCATGGATCTGTATCTCGACCAATGGTGTGAGCTGGGCCCTCTGTGGAGAAGAAACCTGGGTCCTCCAAGATATGTGATCAGTACCAGGACCCCGCCAGCAGGCGAGGGGACCCCAAGGCAGGTGCTGGACGTGGAGGCCACGGGGGCATAGACTACAAAGGAGACAGAACTGAACCTCACATCACCCTGTTTGGCCCCAGAGGCTGGCTGGTTAGCCAGAGACAGGTAAGATTCCTCAGGGAAGGAACAACCTAAGACAGGCACACTCGTAGAGGGGCCAACAGGAGAGAACTAAAAGGTCAACAGAGGTGGGGCACAGAACCTCACCCACAAACCTTGCAGGGGCTTGAATTCTCACCCCTCCTGAGGGAGGTCTCCTACCCCAACAGCTGTTTCGCCTCCCATGCATAACTCAGACCGGGACCCAGGTGGCAGACAGAGACTGGGCCAGCAATAGCTGCTCTATATCTAAATTTAGTTTATTACCAGGAATGCTGAGGACCTACTCAAAATGCAAATATTCCTTTCCACTAGTATTTACAGGGTAAACTAAGATTTCTGCTTGAGTATTAAAATGGTTAGTAAAATAGTAATCAAGTTTTCAGATTAATTTAAATTGGCCAAGTGAAATAAGTGAATACTCAAGAAAATTTAAGTGTACTGGACGAAAAGCTTTCCCTAAAACATTAAGTAAAATATCTATTAGTAGTTCATCTCACTGTGAAATTGCCTAACATCCAGAAAACCTAAAGCAGTCATATTTGTGTGCAAAAATTAAAATTAAAAATTAGCAAGACTGCAAAATAAAATTTCCAAAAGCCCCCATTAATCAAAAATGGGGGGGGGGTAGTGCGGTAATATCATATAAGGGAAAATATCCTATAATTAAAATACATCTAGAAAATTCTTACTCCAGAAAAGTAAATTCCATTTGTAAAACCAACTGCAGGACACCCATGAAAAAACACACATGGTGTCAAAATAAGCCAAAGGAAAATCATTTAGGCAAAAATAAAAAGAATCCCAAGTCTATTTTGCAGAGAGGATCCCTTTGTTAACTTTTGGTTGAGAATGTGTTTGTGTGTTTTCAGAGAACAACTCCAAGACCATGTGGGTTACTGTGACAGTGAGGAACTGACTGATCTGTTCCAGTCACGAGGATGGTCCGGAGATGGGGGACACTGACAACACCTTGCCATGCTAGCAGTTGGCAGCTGTGCATGTCTTCAGGCAGCCCAGGACCAAACCAGAGAGGATG
Organism: Antrozous pallidus; assembly: GCA_027563665.1. NCBI lineage: Eukaryota > Metazoa > Chordata > Mammalia > Chiroptera > Vespertilionidae > Antrozous > Antrozous pallidus. The sequence continues at coordinate 110,665,687 of CM050514.1, read as the reverse complement.
GAACTTGCATTGCCACGATGTGTCCACCATCTGGATACCATTGCTGACATGTACACATGAAGAACTATTTGAGACTGAAACTGGGACTCAGAACAGTTGGACATTGAAACTGGGACTCAAACATTTTTTGTTCTTATACATTTATTTCTAGTATGCAGAGGCAAGATATTTTTGAAGAAAAGAAACAGGGGAGAGTGATTGATATAGAGGCAGGTAGGCACTGAACAGGCTGTCAAGCTACAGGGGAAAGGCTTGGGTCGATGGGAGGTGAATGCCGGGGGAGATAAACCAAAGGACTTGTATGCATGCATATGAGCTTAACCAATGAATGAAAGACACTGGGGCGAGGAGGAGGAGTGTGTGGGGACATGTGCTGGGGGTAGGGGAGGCTGGGGGAGGATAAACGGGAGGGGAGAAAGGAAAACATGTACTACTATTAAATGTAAGTTATACTGCAAAAAAATCAATAAAAATTAAATGTTAAATAAATAAATAAATAAAATTTAAAAAAGAGACAACTTTCTGAAAAATCTCCAAACATCATAGTACTTTCAACTTATTTGTACTATGGTCAATCGCGTAGCATGTGGCATGATACGGAGACATTGTCGAAAATCCCCTCCGAGAAGGAGAACTTTTCCACCAAATGCAACATTCAAATTCACAATTTCTCTTAGTAATCTGTCTATAGCATTTATAGCATGACTGGATGCCATGGTGCACTCATCAATAATAAGAAGTTGGGCCTTTTTCATGGTTTTAGGAACTTCGCTCTTTATTTTGAGGCTAGAAATTGAAGTTTCATTTAATGGAATTGGAAATTTATTATTTCCACCAAGAAGTAAATTTGCAGCAATTCCTGTAGATGTTGTGGGTAAAACAGTAAGACCACAACCTCTAATATAATGTATTAAAACTTTATACAGATATGTTTTTCCACTACCACCTGGACCATCCAAGAAAAAGCATTTGGGGTGGACAGTTTGATCTTCGATGGCTGAAGTTATAGTCAGAAAGGCTGTCAATTGTTTAACATTCAGAGAATTGATCAAAACCTCTGCCTGTTGGTGCTTGTACAATTCATCACATGTATTTGCATTCATTAATAAAGGACACTCTGGAAGTTTGAAATGAAATGTTCACATGCAATATGAATACTTTCTGAATTTCGTTAAGGGTATGCATTTCATAGTTCACACAGGCACCTTCAGTGCAATTTCCAACAGAAATGTTCAATAAAATGAGATTTATTCCCATACCATAATTTGTCTGCAGCAGAAGGACATCCAAACACACATATGTATGCAAAAAGTTGCCATAGTTGTTTGGGCATATTAAGGATGGTTGCATTGTCAATCGTATCTTTCCAGATAGTGTCATCAAGTAATAATCTTCGGTGTTTAGCAGCTTCATGAAATGTATCATAAGTTACATCTCCTTCAGTTCACAGATCCTCAAAACTTATCGCACCTTTTACATGCAGAAGCAAAAGTCTAAGGTAATATCGTTCTGGTTCTCTAAAGCTCACAGTGAACAGTCTACCTAATATTTTATTCCCACCCTTTTGGCGTTTTGTCCACAAAGAATTATGAAACATATAATGCTGTGGAATCTCCCAATAATAATAATTATGTGCATCAGAGTATTCTCTATTCAATAAGAACCAAGCCATCCAAGTTGAGTTATGTCTTTTAGCCCTATCTAAAACTTCAGCAAAATCATCGGCATGAAAATACAAATTTTGGTCATTTGTCAAATGAGTAGCTAATCTATGATTGTATGAGACTGGTCATGCATTCGCATTCCAAAAAGTCTCCAAACAGCCTCAGGAGCGCTCACATACCTGGAGTCAAGGAAGTCCTGTACTTCGTCATGATTGATAATATTTTTTTCAGAAATTTGAATATTTGCACAATCATGACCTTTATAGATGTATTTAATAGATATTTGACACTTCTAATTGAAGCACAGACTTCAACATTTATATGACAGTTATATTTGAGCCATAAATATGGGTTATAAGAGACAATCCAAGAATTATCAACAATTTTGTTTCCAATAGAAATGGTACTACTAGATCTTCGTTTGTATTTGGATATCCATCAATATTTCCAGTGGTCACATTTTTAAAATTCTTTTGGATATCCCTTTGAACATTTCCCATTTTCCATACATGGACTATTTGGATTTTGCATTCCACATGGTCCATGTACCATATTTGATTTTACAATTTGAAAAAGTTGAGGACACTGGTCCTCATCTGGAATTTCTGCCTTAACTATATGGTCAATGTCATCTTCTGAACATAATTTGGGCTCACTAATATCAATAATATGTGAGTGTGAGGCAGTCCAAGTTTCTGAAATTCAATGACTTGAATCTTAGCTATTACTTTGCCAAGTAAATGGAATTTACATACATCATTTAAAATACCTTTCAGCTTAATATTAAAAACTCTGGCTACCAACTCAGGTCTGTTTTCAACTTTTTCCAGCGTTATAAATTATTTGTAATATCTGCCCATTTGGGGTTGCATGTCATGGTTATAATAAATCAGGCTTGCCATACTTTGTTACAATTGCCATAGCATCCTGATATTGCTGCTGCATATTTCTGGGACTACCCTCAAAAGATGATGGAAGTATTATCATTTTACCAATTGGTACATTGTCATTTTCAGATCTAGATTTGAGATAATCCATCAAACCACTATATTTTTCAACTCTCAACTTAGATTGGTTTGCTTTAATGAAATTTATCTGATTGGCCTGCATTTTTTAATATGAATCCATAATAAACTGTTGAGTTAATTTTCCTGCATTTAAAATGGGATTGAATGTGTCTGGCTCAGAGAGATGAAATCCATAATACTGCATTTGTGTGACTCACGTCCTTATAGTTTGTCTAGTATTATTGTTAAGTATGCTGATGTCTTTGAGTCTTATTGCAATATCTGTTCCCCAGCCTTTTTCACCATGTGGAAAAAGAATAGGATATGTCATTGCATCTAAAGTAGGAAACAGGATACTGAATTGTTTCATTATAGTGGCATTTGGATTTTTGGGATCTGGTTTACAATGAATGAGCAAGTCTCTTTCAAAAGGAGATTCTCCATCTTCGTTTCTGGATATGACAGCAACCTCGGTTACACGGGGAGAATTATATCTACCTGGGTCACTATTATGTCATATTTAATTGCCATAGTTACTTCCATGGGAGCTATATCTTTTGCTGCTGCTTCAAATTGGGCTTCCTTTTCTACCTCATGTAGCATCTTGTACAATTTTGTTAATTCATTTATTTCATGCATGAGATTGTTGATGTTGATCATGAGTCTTTTGAGCAGGCCTGGTTTGCTGGAATTGCTAATCTTTTATGTGTAGCTTCGGCTGTATCCAAAATATAGAGTTGAGCAAACTTCCGAGAAACACCATCAGAAGGATGTAAAGTTCCAGTACGATGATAAACTTGTCCATGTATTCTAAAACAGTATGGCCCATACCCTGATGGTGATGCAACATTTGCACCGATGGAAGCAAAAGCAAAAGAACTATTTATAGATCGAATGTTTTCCATGAAATTTTTACTGTCAGAATCTTCGTTTGTCATTAGTCTTTTTAAATATGCTGGGTAATATGGAAAATGTATATCATTTGGACAAACTTTCCCTTTGCTAAAACATCAAGTAAATTTCCCATCAGATGGTTTTTCATCAGAGAAATTTAGTGATAGGCAAAATTCACATCTAACAGTCATTTGACCACAACTATGTTTGAGAATTGCATCCTCATGGACTCCATTTTTGCTGAGAAGGCAGTTCCTACCACTATTGCTAGTACTTATTGATGACTGTTCTCTAGACATATTCTGTCTTTGCCACTGCCTTCTTTCAACTTCAAAGACATGTTGTTCTTTAGACATTTCCCATGAAAGATGCCGGTGTTTTTCGGCTTCAGAGCGACATTTTTCCAATAGCTGCTCTTCAGATACATTCTGTCGCAGGCTTTGCCTTCTTTCAAGACCAGATGTATGTTGCGCTTCAGACATTTTCTGTTGATAACGTCGGCATCTTTCTGCTACAGAGCTCTGTTGTATCAACAGTTTTTCTTTGGACATAGTCCCACCTCTCTATTGCCACGTTCTGAGATAAAGGAGAATGAGAGTCTTGACTGTCAGGCCTTTGAGCTGTGTGACCAATAGCTAATTTTGACAGATTCTGTGGGGTAGGACTTCCTACTACCTGTTGTCAGTTTTCACAACTGGGATGAGGAAGTTGGGGCTCCAGGGAGAGCGATGCCCTCTAAGCCACCAGCTTTCTCCCTCTGCTCGACCCCACAGGAGTGCTTTGGCAGGGACTGGACCCCACCTGCAGTGTGGAGTGCTACCCCAACCAACACCTTTTTTATAAGTTCGTTTCTACTTTGGCATCTCTGTTGAACTGTAAGAACAACTCCTAGCAAAAGGAATTTGTAATCCAACCATGGCTTGTCAGGTCTCTAGCAATAATGTCCTTTTCTCTCCACTCTGTGTATACTGGAAACATTATCTCCTACTTAAAGAAAATTAAAGGGACAGAATTTACATGAATTTAAATTGTTCCTAAGTTTTCTGTTAAAGAATACATTAAGTTCAAAGACTACTTATCTGAGTTACTAACCTCTTGTCCTATTCTATGCCAGCTGGGATGTTAAGATGAATAAGAAATAGGCCCTTCATCCACATATTATGGTTGTTGGTGTGTGTGTGTGTGTACACACACACACACACACACACACACACACACACATTGAGTAGCCAGATTATTATAATCTCTGAATGTGGAAATTCTTTTCATGCCCTGCATGTCCAGGGTTCCAATGTCAAGGTTCAGGATCTGGAGAAGGCTGCACACAAATGAAGAGAGACTGGAAAAGCATAAATTTTGGAAATAATGGGGGCCAGAATTCTGAATTGCTGAAACACTAACATCCGTTCCAGTGTCCACTAGACCCCTAAATTGTTTTTCCTCAATTCTTAAATTAAACATAGGACGGGTTTTGCAAATTTCATGTACCCAATAGATGTCCGAGCTTCCAAATCCTTGCATTCCTCTTCCTATTTATAGCCTCACCTTGCTCAACATAAGGTAGAAGTAGTATCTGAGCAAGTCTTTGCCCTGGAGTAATTTGCATAACATGATTATATTCTAGTATGACTTTAATTTCTCCTTCATAATCTGAATCAATGACTCCAGACAGAAGAGTTAGTCCTTTTAGAGTGTTTCCACTCCTCCCTAGATTTAATCCTAAAGTTCCCTGTGGCACAGGTCCCAATTCTGGTAGGAATAGCTTGCTGAGCATTATCTGGGGTCAAGGTGACCGCTATAGTGCTGTTAAGATCCAGACCTGCACTTCCTGGAGTTTCTCGGATGAGGAAATACATTGTGGGGCTTGCAGGGCAGATTTCCCCTATTGATGACGGGGCTGGGGGGCGCCCCTCTAGCCATTTCCTGGCCGTTGACCAGGCCTTCTATCTTGATCTAGAGGCTTCCCATTTCTATGAAATTTAGATCTACATAGACTGGCCCAATGGTTCCCTTTCTGACATCTGGGACACCGAAAGGTTGAATCTGGAGGCTGAATGTTTATGCCTCTCCCACGAGCGCTACCTTGTGCCCTTCTCAGTTGCCCACATTCCTTTTGGAAATATCCTGCTTTCCCACACTTATAATACTTCTTATTCCTCATTGTTACTGCAGTGGCGAGTAAACTTGCTTGAAAAGTGCCTGATCCCACATTCTGACAAGCTCGAATCATCTCTGTAATGGTACTATCTTTTCTCAGAGGTGTCAGGCATTTCTTACAATCAGCATTGGCATTTGCATAAGCCAGTTGCTGAATTAAAATATCTCCTGCCCTCTCATGTTGAATCTGTCGTCTCACTGCTCGAGTGAGGCGAGCCACAAAATCAGAAAATGACTCTGCAGGTCCCTGCATACTTTGCTAAAAGCTCCCTGAAGGCCCCCTTTTGCTGGTAAAGCCCACCAGGCTTTCCTCCCACAAAGTCTAATTTGCTCATATGCCTGTTGTACATAATGTAATTGATTTTGTATATCCTCATACTGTCCCAGTCCTGCCAGCATTTCATAAGTTATTTGAGCATTCAGCCCTCCATTTACACGGGCTTGCTCCTGACATGTCTCCAAATATTCTCCCTTCCATAATAAATAATCTCCTCCATCCAGAGTTGCATGAGCCAGGGAATACCAATCACAAGGAGTTAAGAATGCTTCAGAAATATTATTCATAATTTCTCCCGTAAAAGGAGCAGTTGGACCATTTTGAACAATGCTTTCTCGTAAAGCTTTTATCATTTTAAAATCAAGTTTTTCATGTTGTCTTATTATGTGATCTGGTAGCTGTGGGCCAGCTACTCGTATAACAGGAAAAGTAAGCCTTTCTTCCACCGACATGTCCTTCATCCCTTCTCTGATGGCTCTCTGGACGGATGATTCTAGTGGTGGTGAATTAAATGTTTTGGGATTAGGACATGAAGGTGGAGGGGGCCATAAGGGACATTCCTCCGAATTTTCTTTCTGCTCCTCTCTAGGAGGAGCTGAGGGACCAGGGGAGGAGACTCCTCCTCAGCCCCTCTAGAAGGCTCTGGTGAATGCGATATTATGTTACCCATGGAGAAACAGTTTTTTTGAGTTAAGTTTTTACCTGCTGCTGATCTTTTTTTTTTTTCTTCAAATTTTGACCACCTTTTTGCCCAACACTCAAGATTTAAATGTACCTTCTTTAGGAAACATAAGGTTATGTTCTATAACATGAAACAAAAACTATAAAAGAACACCTTCTGAAATTTTTAATTCCTTAAGCTTACAAACCAAAATTCTAATTGTTCCCCAATTAGCCTGGTTTAGAAAGATGTTCCCACCCTACTTACAGGTTGTGACTCTGCAGCTGGTCCATGGGCTTTGTGTGCAGTGAAATTTCCATATTTTTTCTAGGTGTATTTGCTCCTTCACTCTTTTTAGGCAAAAAATCATCATTTCCTCCAGACCTTCTGAGGTCCGGCACCAAATGTGGCATACCTTTTCACATCCTGCGTGTTCAGGGTTCCAATGCCAGGGTTCAGGATCTGGAGAAAGCCACACACAAATGAAGAGAGACTGGAAAAGCATCAATTTTGGGAATAATGGGGGCCAGGCAGGAGTCCACTTCTAGGGGGAGGACACCACCAGCTCTGGCTTTGCTATCTCCTTTTATTAGGATGAAGTGATACATCATGTCCTTTAGGTCAGGAAGTTCCAACAATGAGTCAACCAGCAAGAATTAACATAAGACTAAAAGTGGCAGGTGCTTCAACTACCAATGTGTCACCTAAGCAGTCAGTGAATAATTCATACTTAACCTAAGACTAACAGTGGCAGCTGCTTCAGCTACCAATGTCTCACCTAAACAGTGAGTGAATAGTTCAGACTTACAGAGCCATTAAGGTTGACCAGGTTTCCTGTTTGTTCTATTTACATCTCTATTAGTGAGGCAATGACTGGTTTCCTGCATTTGAACACATAATAATCTGGCCACTCAGTATCTTATCTAATAAAAAAAAGCAATATGCAAATTGACCATACCTCAGCCACACTCTCCAGCCAATCAGGAGCGAGTATGCAAATTAACCTAACCAAGATGGCTGTGGCCATGGAGAGAGCAGGAGGCCTGGTTTCCCCAGAAATGGAGGAAGCCAAGCTTTCTATCTGTCCTGGCCTACCTTGGCCTGCGCTCAAGGCTATAAAGTTTCAATTATAGAAGATAAATAAATCTCAGATACCAGGGCCTCTGTTTGGGTCACCAGGGAGCATGGCTGGCCTACAAACCACCACAGGCCTCTCATCCAGGCTGCTCCATGCACTAAGGGAACCCCCACCTAAATCTGGGAAACCCTTCAGGGAAAACCAGCTGCCCCCCACACATGCACCAGGCCCCTATCCTACCTAATCCCATCTAATAAAAGAATAATATGCAAATTGACTGTTACTCCAACACACAAGATGGCCACCCCCATAAAGTAAAAGATGACTACCCCCATGTGATCATAAGATGGCTGCCTCAAGATGGCAAGCAGGGGAAAGCAATTGGGAGGGACCAGGGCTGCAAGGGAGGGCAGTTGAGGGTGATCAAGCCTGCAGGGGAGGGCAGTTAGTGGTAACCAGGTCAGCAGAGGAGGAAAGTTGGGGGTGATCAGGCCTATAGGGAAGGGCAGTTGCTGGGGACCCAGGCCTGCAGGGGAGAGCAGTTGGGGGGGACCAGGCCTGCAATGGAGGGCAGTTAAGGGTGACCAGGTTTGCAGGGGAGAGCAGTTAGCGCCAAACAGGCTGGTAGGGGAGTGGTTAGGCATCAATCAGGCTGGCAGGGGAATGGTTATGGGGTGATCAGGCATGCAGGCAGAAATGGTTAGGGCAATCAGGAAGTCAGGTAGGTGAAAAGTTGGGATCCAGCAGTCCTGGGTTGTGAAAGGGATGTCCGATGGCCTGGGATCAGGCCTGAACGGGCCGTCGAACATTCCTCGAGCGCTCCCGGATTGGAGAGAGTGCAGGCTGGGCTGAAGAAGACACCCCACCATGCATGAATTTCATACACCAGACCTCTAGTGTGTGTGTGTGTGTGTGTGTGTGTGTGTGTGTGTGTATACGAGGCTTGGTGCATGAAATTTGTGCATGGAGCGGGGGGTTTCCCTCAGCCCTGCCTGCACCTTCTGCAATTTGGGACCCCTACACTTTTTCTTATCTAGCTAAGCTCTTCACATTTAAAAAAAATTAACTGAAATATCACCTACTCTAGGAAATCTTCTTTGAACAAATGTCTTTACAATCTGTATTAAGTATTGTCACAGTTACCATTCTTTTTCTTTAACAGCTACTTAGAGTGGATGCAATGTGGGTTTCATTCTCGCATCTAAATTTTTTCTTCTTGCTCTTGTAATAGCAAAGCTTATCCAATTTACATCTGTCCTTCAAGGGCTTATATTTGCTTCAGATTCTATTGTCTTCCTGCTTTTTAAAAATATATATTTTATTGATTTTTTACAGAGCAGAAGGGAGAGGGATAGAAAATCAGAAACATCAATGAGAGAGAGACATCGATCAGCTGCCTCTTGCACGCCCCCTACTGGGGATGTGCCCACAGCCAAGGTACATGCCCTTGCCGGAATCGAACCTGGGACACTTCAGTCCCCAGTCCGACGCTCTATCCACTGAGCCAAACCAGTCTCAGCACTGCTTTTTTTTTTTTAAGCAATAAATTTAGGTTGTGATAGTAAGCGTCACTTGTAATCAGGCCTGTAGGTCTCTCTATCTGAATATTTTTATAATACCTATCACTTTAGCATACCAGAGATTGTATTAATTTATAGAAATTAACAATAAATGTCACCTGATCATTTGATCTTCTAGTAACATTTTATAGCAAGATGTATTACTCTAGAAATTTCACTATTACAAACCTGAGGCATACAGAAATAAATTACTTTGAACAATAAAGAATGACTCAAATATCTAAGCATAGTATACATAGGGCCTCCCTTGTCCTGTGCCTCAGGTATCATAGCATAGCACACAGTTCACCTGGAACTCAGCTTCCTTTAAAATAGGAAGGGATGCCATACTCATGAAGCAGCTACTCCACACATATTTTTTTATTTAATTCTTAGCAAATACTCTTTGTACTGATTATTGGAAAATCATACCAGCAATTGCTTCTGTTCCTCTCTGTATTGTTGCCCTATATTCTGATGTTATTACTGCGCTTTTATCATCCATTTGCTCTAAAAAGATTTTAAGGGCAGAGATCATGACTTGAGCTTGTGATTCTCTGTCATGCTGCCTAGATAAATACTCAAAGGCCATCCAGTCCAAATGACTTGTGATGAGAGAGGCTCACCCTTGCTGGAGACCTCTGATTTCTATTTAAGGGCCTCACTTGTTCTGTGCCTTTACAGAGGGGTGAGTAGGGGTTGAGGGAATTTGAGGAAACCCAGACAGAATTGTCCTCCTAAAAGATTTCGCTAAGCTGACCACGGGGACCACAGGCATTTGTCCAATTAAAATCCAGACACACAGGAATAACAAAGGCACTGGTCTCCTACTGCTAATGTGTGGGGATCAAACCCCAGCCTGCAGGAACTCACCCCGCAGTCAGGACCAGGCCACTGGGTAGACCTGGGCTGGTGCTCCTAACTCTGGGGAGAGGGAGACTTCCCATGGCTGCAAGCTGGAGGCCCTGGACTCTGCACCATGCACCCAAAGAGGTCGCTAGCCCAGGTTTGTCAGCAAAGTGGTTTCTTTGCCTGAAATTTCGGGGCTGCCTCTCCTGTTCGCCGGTGATGTCTGGGCTCTGCCTGTCCATTACCCCGTGATCACCATCGCTGGTCTGGGCTCTGCCTGTCCATTACCCCGTGATCACCATCGCTGGTCTGGGCTCTGCCTGTCCATTACCCCGTGATCACCATCGCTGGTCTGGGCTCTGCCTGTTCAGTTCGCCCATGATTGTGATCCCATGGGTCTCGGCTCTGCCTGTCCTGTTAGCCCAGCCCCGTGACCATCATGGCAGGTCTCTGGTCTCTGCTCCGTCTGGCCTCTTCCTGGGGTGATGAGTAGCTTGAACCCAGCTCATGTCCTCTTGGATCCCCTTGGAGACATAGGGTGCTGCCTCTCCCCCAACCTGCATATGCAAATATACCCGCCATCTTTGCCAGGTTAATTTGCATATCACTCCTGATTGGCTGTGAGCATAGGAAAGGTGTGATCAATCAGTATATTACTCTTATTAGATAGGATATTTAATATATACTAGAGGCCCACTGCATGAATTCTTACATGAGCGGGGTCTGGCCAGCCTTGCCAGAGAACATGGGCAGTTGGCTGGCTGGCCTGCTGGTTGAACTCCTTCCTGGTCAAGGTGACAATTTGCCTTATTAGCGTTTTGTTATATAAGCCTTTTATTATTATGACCACCTGAGATTTGTAGGCAAATTAGCCATACACTGCATCATATGGAATATGGAAACCAAAGACCTATTTGAATACCTTTGCTATTATCAGTTACCAAGATAAAACGTCTCCAATTCACTCAGGAACACAAGGATTGGATAGTTGAGCATTGAAAAAAAAGTCATGTGGTCCGAAGAATCACATTTTTAGTTGTATCATGCAGCTGACAGAATAAGAATTTGGCAGAAACACCATGAAAGCATGCACCCCAAATGCATGAATACAACTCTTCAAGCTGATGGGGGCAGTGTTATGGTTTGGGGCATGTTTTCCTGGCATAATTTGGGCCCGTTAATTCATGTAGAACAACGTTTGAATAACACAACATACCTCGCTGATCCAGTTCACCCTATCACATCGATGGCGTATCCCAATGAAGATGGCTTCTCTCAACAAGACAATGTGCCATGCCATTTATATATCTTATATAGCAAAGGCCCAAGGTGTTACAACCATAATGACTAGAGACCAGACTACCACAGCCCCTTTCAGCCTGCGTCACCCCCAAGCAAGCACTTAGAGGCAGGCAGGCAAGCAGGCAAGCAGACAGAGTGGTTAAGTTGTTAGGGGTGATAAGGTAGGCATACCAGTCGTTAGGGGTGATCAGGTAGGTAGGCAAGTGGTTAGGGCCCCAACAGGTAGGGGTTAGGGGATAGCAGGTAGTTAGAAGCCCCTGGTTGGTCTAGTCCTGCCATCAAGCAAGCAATTAGGGGCAATTAGGCAGGCAAGCAAGTGGTCAGGGGTGATCAGGTAGGCAGGTCAGTGGTTAGAGGAGATCAAGTAGGCAGGCCAGGGGTTTGGGTTGATCAGGTAGGCAGACGGTCCCTCACAGGGCTGGCCCCACTCCTCAGCAAAGAAAGAGCAAGGCCCAAGCCAGCCAAGCCATTACACCCCAGTCTGTTGCTTGCAGAGGGAGGTCAATGGTGGCAGGGGAAGGGGGGACAGGCTGCACAGATGGCAAGCAGTGGCAGCAGTGGCAGTGGGGCTAGCTGCCTGCAGCAGGGGGAAGGAAATCTCTAACAGGCCCTGATCTCAGGCCAGGCCTCGGGACCCTACCCAAGTAGTTTCTGATTGTGAGAGGGTGCAGGCCAAACTGAGGGGACCCCCCCCAGTGCAAACATTTTTGTGCATTGTGGGCCTCTAATATATATTTGTATACAATATAATTATTGCCACTGTTACCAGAGTGCTTCCAGTCACCACAGTGACAAGGTGCTGATACCCAGTAATTTCTCAGGATCCAATAACCAATGCAATAATGACTAGCTGTTACATATTTTTACTATAAACCCTGACTGTGATATTAATTTCTTCTTTTTGAATTTAAATTCTTTATTGCTTAAAGTATTACGTATGTCTCCTTTTTCCCTCATTGACCTCTCCCCTGCCAGTCCCACACAACAGCAAGTCTCTCAATCCTCTACTGTCTGTGTCCATAGATAATGTGTATATGCACACACACAAGGCCTCTGGCTGATTTTTTACCCTTCCTTTCCCAACCGCCCTGGGCTTCACTCTGAGGTTTGATGATCTGTTCAATGCTTCTATATATCAGGACCTATTGTTGTCCATCAGTAACGACGGCCGTCACATTCCACAAGTGATGGAATTACGTGAGAGCCAGCTGACTTATCTCACTTAGCATAATGCCCTCCAGGACTGACCATGCTGCTGCAAAGTGTAAGAATTCCTTCTTTTGTACAGAAGTGCAATGTTCCATTGAATAGATGTACCACCGTTTTTAATTTTTATTTTATTTTTAATGTATTACACATAGTAGTACATATATCGCAATTTTTCCCCATTGACTTCCAGCTTCCCCTACCCTCTGTCGCATGCCCTCAACCCACCCACCCAGTGTCTTGTGTCCATTAGTTGTGCTTATATATCCCAACATAGCGGTTGAGAACTGCTAGCAGGGTCGCTTAAGACCATTGGAAAACACAGATATTTACATTATGATCCAAAACAGTAGCAAAATTACAGTAATGAAGTAGCAACGAAAATAATTTTATGGTTGGGGGTCACCACAACATGAGGAGCTGTATTCAAGGGTTGCGGCTTTAGAAAGGTTGAGAACCACTGGGTTAATCTTCTTCGCCCCCTCCCCAACATTTCTCAACCTTCCTGGTGTAACTTGATAGTCTATTTGATGCTTTACTGCCCCTGTATCTATCTTTTTGTTCATCAGGTTATAATGTTCTTTATTTTCCATAAATGAGTGAGATCATGTGGTATTTTTCTTTCACTAACTGGCTTATTTCACTTAGCATAATGCCCTCCAGTTCATCCATGCTGCTGCAAATGGCAAGAATTCCTTCTTTTTTATAGCAGTGTAGAATTCCACTGTGTAGATGTACCATAGTTTTCTAATCCATTCATCTGCTGATGGGCATTTAGACTGTTTCCAAATCTTAGCTATGGTGAATTGTGCAGCTATGAACATAGGGGTGCATATATCCTTTCTGATTGGTGTTTCTAGTTTCTTAGAATATATTCCTAGAAAAGATCACTGGGTCAAATGGGAGTTCCATTTTTTAGTTTTTTGAGGAAACTCCATACTGTTCTCCACAGTGGCTGCACCAGTCTGCATTCCCACCAACAGTGCAAGAAGGTTCCTTTTTCTCCACATCCTCTCCATCACTTGTCCTTTGTTGATTTATTGATGATAGCCAATCTAACAGGTATGAGACTATACCACATTGTCCTTTTGATTTCTATCTCTCAGACAATTTGTGATTTTGAGCATGTTTTCATATGTCTCTTGGCCTTCCTTTTGTCTTCTTTCAAAAAGTTTCTATTTAGTTCCATTATCCATTTTTTAGTGGATCATTTATCTTCCTTTCATTAAATTGTATGAGTTCCCTATAAATGTTGGAGATTAAACTTTTATCGTAATAACATTTGCAAATATGTTCTCCCATACCGTGGGCCTTCTTGTTGTTTTGTTGATGGTTTCTTTTGCTGTGCAAAAGCTTTTTATTTTGAGGTAGTCTCATTTGTTTATTTTCTCTATAGTTTCCATTGCCCTAGGAGCGGTATCAGTGAATAAATTGCTTCGGCATATGTCTGAGATTTTGCTGCCTGTGGATTCCTGTAGTATTTTTTTAAAATTTAATCTTTACTGTTCAGTTTATTAATTACATTGTTCCCCTTTTTTCCCCCTATAGTTCCCCTCCACCCAGTACCCATCCCACCCTCCGCCCTCACCTCCCCCCCACTGTCCTCTCCCATAGGTGCATGATTTTTGTCCAGTCTTTTGCTGCACCTCACACACCTCTTTTCTCCCCAAGAATTGTCAGTCCATTCCCTTTCTATGCCCATGATTCTGTTATATTCACCAGTTTATCCTGTTCATCAGATTTTTAATTCACTTGACTTTTAGATTCATTTGTTGATAGATGTGTATTTGTTGTTCATAATTTTTATTTTTACCTCTTTCTTCTTCCTCTTCTTAAGGAATATCTTTCAGCATTTCATATAATACTGGTTTGGTGGTGATGAACTCCTTTAGCTTTTTCTTATCTGTGAAGCACTTTATCTAATCTTCAATTCTGAATGATAGCTTTGCTGGGTAGAGTAATCTTGGTTGTAGATTCTTGCTATTCATTACTTTGAATATTTCTTGCCACTCCCATCTGGCCTGCATCGTTTCTGTTGAGAAATCCATTGACAATTGTATAGGTTCTCCCTTGTAGGTAACTAACTGTTTTTCTCTTGCTGCTTTTATTATTCTCTCTTTGTCTTTTGCTCTTGGCATTTTAATTATGATGTGTCTTGGAAAAAAGAGAAAAACACCCATAGCAGACCACACCTTTTCCTATGCAAAATCCGACCTTTCCATGATGAGAAGGTGCAGACCTCATCCGAGTCTGTGTATTCACACTCCTTGAGATCCAATGTTCCTGGTTTCACAGCTGTTCCCTAGATGCTGTGGCTGTAGAGCACTGGATGTATAAACTTCCAATAACAGTCCCACTTCCCTTCAAGGTGGTGTGGTCTCCATGGCAGGGCCAGTTGCTTTTGGGAGTGATTTCAGCAACAGTAGAAGCAGCCCAGTCAGAGGGGCCCAGTCTAGCAATCCCCAATAGTCCCTTGGAGTATGTCTCTCACCCACAAATATACAGTTCCTGTACATCCACTCTCTCCTCTCATTCTCTTATGTACACACTATTTTGCAGTCTGCCTTCCCATCACCAGCCATCTTCTGAAAACTCACTACTCCTATTTTTTAAGGCATTTTTTTCTAGATGTTGCTCTGCTTGGGTATTATTTTTCCTACCTTGTCTTCTAGCTCACTGATACACTCCTTCACTTCTTATAGTCTACAGATGATGCTTTCTATTGAGTTCTTTATTGCAGCGATGTCATTTTTAGTTTCTTTTTTATTCTTATTCATTTCCTCTTGGTTCTTACACATATTGTTAAATTTGTCTTTCATTCTTTTCATCCACCTTATAACATTTCTCTGAATTCTTTATTTGACAGGTTGCTTGTCTCCATTAAATTTAATTTTCTTTCTGGTGATGCCTGCTTTTCTTTCATATGTGGGCTGTTTCTTTGTCTCCCTATGATCTCTCTTCTCTGGGTGTCTGGTTATGTAGCTCTCTCTCTCCTGTATTGATTTAAAGGCACAAAATACAACACAACAAGGCACGATACACAAGGCATGAGCACAAATGCATTCATGATACTAATAAACCTAAATAAAGAGAAAAGAGAATTAGGGAATAATAAAATAAAGAGTACAAAAAATGATATTAAAAAATGAAAAAGTAAGAGAGAAAAGAAATAGATTTAAAAAGAAAGGGAAAAACTATTTATATGAGGAAAAAACTTCAATAGAACAATAAGTTATCCAAAAATTCAAACAACAAATACCCAGAAATTTATGCAAACTACAAATAATAACCAATAACACAACAAGGAGAGGAAAAATAGGAGCAAAAAAAGAGAATCAATCACACAAACAAACAAAAAAACCCCAAAATAATCAATAATAAACAAACAACAATAATAGAAGAGAGAGAAATAAGGTCAAAACAAAACAAAAAACATAAAACAAAACATAGGGAGAGAGGAAAAATTTGAATATTTAAGAAAGAGAAGAGAGAAGTGTGTATGGACTTGGAATAGGGGAGTGGAAGTTAGATATATAAGTAAGGTGAGTTTTTAACAGAGAGTAAAAAGAAAGAATAGAGAAAATCTAAAGCGGGTATAGGGAAAGAG
The DNA here is from genome assembly GCA_027563665.1 of Antrozous pallidus. Classification (NCBI taxonomy): domain Eukaryota; kingdom Metazoa; phylum Chordata; class Mammalia; order Chiroptera; family Vespertilionidae; genus Antrozous; species Antrozous pallidus. The sequence goes on along the minus strand of CM050514.1, from coordinate 110,649,426 downwards.
AAACAGGACAACAAAAGGGGACATGTGAAGAAGAGAGTGTTGACATAAAGGTAAAGTTGAGATAAAAATTGGCATAAAGAGTAAAATGATTTTAAATAAAAAAATGAAAATAGAATGTGAAACACTAATCCCAAAAATAAAATAAAATAAAATAAAATAAAATAAAGATAAAATAAAATGACTCTTTTTTAAAAGGTAAAATAGTAATATTAATAATACTAATTAAAAATTAAAATATAATAATTTAAAAAATAAAATCAAGTGATAAAAAAGAAAAAATAGTTTCTTAGATAAAATATAAAAAATAAAAATGTGCCGTAGTGAAGATCATTCTTTTGGCCTGCCTGTTTCCTGTCAATACTGTATTGAAGTTCCCTGAATTCCACCACCTTTCTGTGTCATAAGCCACAATCCTGTTTTCAAGCAGGAGATATTTATTTGTTTCTCATCCTGCCTTTAGTTGTATTTTCACAAGAGTCCATTTGTGATTCAGCCTCTGGGTGGCAGTGTTTCCAGATTGACATCCGGGGTTATAAGTCTTCTCTACCCAGTATTTAGATTTTGTTTTCCCTGCTACACTTAATATTGAGATGAGGGAATTCTGCCCCAGAGCTGGTTTTCTGATAGTTTCTCCCCACTCTGATCCCCAGCTTCCACAAAAACATTTTCCCCTGCAGTCTCTGAGAGTGTTTTTAATTGGTAAATCCAATGTACTGGGATTAATAATAAAAAGCAATAATTTAAAGAGAAAAGAAAAGCAAGAGTAAGCTCTCAAACTTGCATCTTTTCCCCCCAACTCTGTGCACATGTTTTTCCCCTAGCACCAGTATACTGGTATAACTCCCAGCTGTCTTTCTGTGCCCATCCCAACTATAGGCTGATTTCTAGAGTTCCCTTCTGCCAGAAGCCCTGTGGACCCACTTCTTCATTTGCGGGCTACACTGACTCCAATGGCTATGAATTTTGTGGGTCACAAACTTCTACTGAAACTCTAGATCCCATAGCATGTGTTTCTCCCTCCAGCCTTGAATACACACCTCACCTTTCTCTGGGCAATATCTGACCTTTTTGAGAGAAGGTGCAGGGCTTATCTGAGTCTGCATATTCACACTGCTTGAGACCCAGTGTTTGTGAGTTTGCAGCTAGTCCCTGGGTGTCATGGTTGTAGGATCCAAGGAGGTATCCAAGTTTTTTCTGGTTGAAGGTAAGTCTAGGCTTCTGATCACAGCCACTCTCTTCTTCAAGTTGGTGCCATCCCTGTTGCAGAGCCAGAGGTTCTGGGAGAGATTTCAGCAGCAGTAAAGGCTGCCCAGACAGGGGAGCCCAGTCTGGCATTCCCCAACTGTCCTTTGGAATACAGCTGTCCCTCACTCACAAATAGACACTCCCCTCACATCCACACTCTCTCCTTTTGTTCTCTCATTCACACACTATCTTGCAACATGCCTTCCCTTCAGCAGCCATCTTCTCTCTCCTCAGGTCATGTTTTCTTACTCATTCAGACACCCTATGTAATTTGATTGTAACATTTAATCTATTTATGTTTAAGGTTATTATTGATAGGACTTGTTTGTTGGCATTATTATTCTTTAAGCCTATATTCCTTCTTCCCTTTTTAATTCTTTTTATAGCAGTCCCTAACTGAAGACCTGGTCTATCCCAAATGCCCTCCTCTGCTGGCCTGGTCAACACCAACTGCCCTCCATGCTTGCCTAATTGCCCCCAACTGCTCTTCCTTGTATTCCTGCTCCCCCCAACTGCCCTTCCCTGCAGTCCTGTTCCCCCCAACTGCCCTCCCCTGCTGACCTGGTCTCCTCCAACTGCCCTTCTCTGCTTGGCCAGTTACCCCAACTGTCTTCCCTGCTTGCCTGATTGCCCACAACTGCCTTCCCCTGCAGGCCTGGTGCTCCCCAACTGCTCTCCCCTGAAGGCCTGGTCCCCTCAACTGACCTCTCTTGCTGGCCTGGGTCCCCCCCCAACTGCCCTCCTCTGCTGGCCTGGTCACCCACAACTGCCCACAACTGCCCTTCTCTGCCAGCCATCTTGTGACAGCCATCTTGTGTCCACATGGGGGCAGCCATCCTTGACCACATGGGTGTGGCCACCTTGTGTCTTGGAGTGATGGTCAATTTGCATATTACTCTTTTATTACATAGGATGAGACCAGTAGATTCTGGACTGCAACCTTTTGTTGAATTTTTCTCCAGGAGTTTGTTCAGGTTCCGATAGTAAATATTTGACAAAGTCATCTTCGTGTTTAGAGCACTATCTTGCTCTCCATGTGAGTACATAGAAAAAAAGAGTTTTCTGCATTTAAGGAAGTGAACACTCACCAGGAATCCAGTAAGACAGCACCTCAATTTTGGACTTCTTAGCCTCCAGAATTGTTGTTGGCAGAGGAAACAGCACCATGGGGTTAGACGGGTGGGGTCAGACTGGACCTCAGTTTGTTATAGGCACTTAAGGCAGACATGAGCAGAGTAAGGACAGTGTGACAGCAGAAGGTCACTAGAGTGAAATTCCCTGAAACCTAGTGTTAATTTATTTTTAAAATCTTCTAGGAGCCCAGAGGATGAGGTGATTAATTCCAACCCAGGAGATTTAGGAAGTCTATAGAAAGCAATTGAAATGTGAGTTGTGTCTATAATGACCAACCTTTATCCTCTCTAGTCTTTTCTCCTTTGATGTTAGGAAATGAAGCTGTGTTTACTTGGGTTTTTAAAAAATGTGTTTGTTTATAAGAATGGTATGCTAAGTAAGAAAAAAGAGCTTCAGTTCAGAAGGGGAGGCCTCCTCTGAAAACTATGTATGGCTTTGGCATTGAAATCTTAAGCCGGTGGCTTCCGTTGTGCAGGAACCACATGGCTTATTTCCTGGTCCTCACCTTTCTTCTAGACGGTTGAGATTGGAGAACTAGAAACTTCCTTGTAAGTAAGTGAACACTAAATGCCTTTTGAAAATATCTGCCAGTAAAATGACTGCTAAAAGTAATTTTATGAAATATAAGCTTTCTGAGCCCAAAATATATTTTCTTTCTAGTTTTTTTATGCTATTGTACTTACCTACATTTAGGAATGTTAATAAAAAGAAAATCTTTGATCTAAATTTTCATTATGTTCATATCTTACTCAATGAAGTTTTGTTGCTGTTATTTTTACCTTTCACATATACCTTGAAATATAAAAATAATAATTTCAGAGAAAAATTAAGAGAACAAAAACTCTAGACATAGTGCTTAAAACAGACTACTAGGTAAGAGAGTACAATATAAAAAAATAAGCAAATAGTTTTACACAATATTAAAATGAAAAATCATCAATGATAGTTGCCTAAAATATCTGCAATTGTATGTGAAGCATAAGAGCCACTTCCTACTGTTTTCTATTCAAATAAATGGGACACACATGGGTAAATTACCACCTGCAGTTCATGATAGCAGACATAGTAAGCAGCTCTCACTGTAGCCCTGTAATTATGCAAGTATCCTTCCACTATTATATAATTAGAAAACATATTATTCTTTCTTCCAGTAGGTAACATTTTTGTTGGTGTCAAGAACACTGAACTATTTCTATTTGTTCAATCACTTGTACTTGAGTTGAATATAACCAGGATGTTATTGGGGGCTTTTTTTAAAATATCATTTTAGGGCCCTCTGATAAATGTCTGTACTAATAAGAAAGTTCATATTATTTTAGTTATCCATTATTAAGTAAAATGGTTTTCAACTTTTTCTGTGTTCTTTCCAGTGACCAGCTCTTTTGAAGCCTACCAAGGTAGCAGGTGAAGAGGATGAAACATTTTAGAAAATATTTCAGTATCTTAAGTAAACTGGAGAACAGAAGTAAAACCTAAACTAAACATTAAATATATTTTCATATCACTTTCATAATTTAAAAAGTGGATTTCAAAGTTGAAATATTTAAGATTATTGAGAAATCAATATTTAGTTGAAACCAAATATCAAAAAATACATTATGACCAACCAAAAATAAAAACATGACCCTTTGTAAAAGTTTATCATATCAGAAAGCAGTTGACTAAAAAGACAAAAGCTTTCACTTGCACAACTCAGTGCAATAGTTGTGCATAGTAATTAATGAATGTGGGTCTTTTTTGTAAGAGAATAGATTTTTGTTGATTAATTATAGAAAAGGCCATAGTAATTAATGAATGTGGGTCTTTTTTGTAAGAGAATAGATTTTTGTTGATTAATTATAGAAAGCTGTAATATTTTCGTGTATTTCAATCTATTTCTAGTTTAAAACCTGAAATACAGATCATAATTTCTAATCTTATTGATGATACACTAGCATTTAAAATAAAAACTAAATAGAAGGTCACATGGTAAACTCAGAAGAGTCACTTTTAAATGCTGGCAACCAGGTTATTGCGGATTTGAACTTACCATATTATTACTTAGAAAATGCTAAGTCACAAACTTGTATTTTTCACTTAACAAAGTTCAGGATTAGGCTGTGCTTTACTGTCTCAACGTCCCTATCTCTACTTGTGTTCTGTAAGCCAAAGCGGGACCGTGCTCACTTCAGTGTGTCTAGGTGGGATGTCCTCCATCACTGTTGCCACTGCTGAAGCCTCAGCCTTTAAGTGTCCCCTGCCTCTGCGGCCACAAGGAATTTTTGTTTTGAAAGTACCAGAAAACCTTAATCCAAACAGACTTGAGCCATAAAAGGTCTCAACTGCTCAAAGTAATTTAAAAATTCTGGTTTTCAGAGTATATTTTTCCTATTTCTTGGCTCTTCATTCCAGCGTTGGTGTCATTTCCAAACCCGCACTTCCTTTAAGGAGATGCTATAACTGCTACCAGGTCCATGCTTCTCGCTGACAGCTTCCATTCTAACAAAAAAAGAGAACCATTCTTTCTCAGCAGTTAGAGCTAAGATCCTGTGCCTTGCTCTCTTTGGTTGAAATTGGCCATGTAATTGTCCCTAAGAAAGATGAGTCACTGTGTTCTGATTGGCCAGGTTTAAATCACTGCTGTCCTATGGAGCAGCTGTGGAATCAGCTCCTCAGAACTGTGCAGTTGGGTACCAAGAATCGATGACTCTTTCTAGAGCAGCATTGTCTGATGGATGTAATGTGGGAGCTCCATACTTCATTTAAAATGTTCCAGTAGCCATATATTAAAACATAGAAGTCAGTGAACTTCAAAAATTCATTATAACATATATAATAATGTAATTTACCCAACACATCCAGAATATTGTCATTTCAACATCTTATCAAAATAGTTATTAGTAAAATATTTTGCATTTTTAAATTTTCAAAATCCAGTGCATATTTTACATTTTAATGTGATCAATTCAGTTAAAAATTAGTTCCTCCATTACACTAACTTCATGTTGAGTGCTCAGTGCCGTATGTGGACAGGTGGCCTCATTCTGGACAGCCTAGCTCTACAGACTAGAGGACACGTGAAGTGTAATACTGCCAGAAGGAGTGCTATTGGTAGGCAAAATAGCAAATGTATCCTGCAGCTTCCTAATTGGTTTCCTTTATCTCTCCACATTCTGCTTCTATGAACAGATTTACAACGTGACCAAGAATGATGATGATTTAAGTCCCTTTGTCAATTAGTCCCAATTTGTTTTGTCTAAGAATAACTTGTTATATTACGTTTGTGTCTAATTCTGCCCTTGGAACTTATTGCTTTATTGATCCTTCATTATTGAATTGCCACATATTGCCTAGTCATCCCTCTAATAGTTATAGTGGCCGAAAAAGCTAAATCTTCTGCAATATATAGGAAAACCTTGTGCAAGAAGACTTATTATAACGAAAATGCCAATAATGGCCCCAGATAAATAAGTGCCCATTGCACTCATAATTTCTGGAGAAATAAATAAATCCCAGATTTGTGGAATTTGCTGATTTACATGGTATAAATGCTCTCACCATGACTAATTTAGACCTATCAACATATATTTTTTAAAGAATTTATAATGTCCTTAGGCTAGGCCCTGCTTAACCTCCCATGACACCATAATACCCTTACATGATATTATTCTACAATGTCATTATAATATTTGATATTTGACAACAGCATATTATACAATTATCCCAAATAAACTTACAAACTAATTCTTTGAATGTTGGGCAGAAACTTAAAAAAAGGATAGGAAAGAAATTATTCCCTTTCAGAAGGAATTAAGGCACTGGGAAGGCATCCGAGCATTCTATATTGGCCCTTCTTGCCCTTTCTGCCAAGAGGGACCTTCTTGTTACTATCCAAATACACACAGCTGATGCCAGAGTTTTCAGTTCGAGTAGTGGCTGAAGCCTTTGGGCAGCTGGCACCATGGATCTGTATCTTGACCAATGGTGTGAGCTGGGCCCTCTCTGGAGAAGAAACCTGGGTCCCCCGAGATATGTGATCAGTACCGGGACCCCGCCAGCAGACGAGGGGACCCCAAGGCAGGTACTGGACGTGGAGGCCACAGGGGCATAGACTACAAAGGAGACAGAACTGAACCTCAAATCACCCTGTTTGGCCCCGGAGGATGGCTGGTTAGCCAGAGACGGGTAAGATTCCTCAGGGAAGGAACAACCTAAGACAGGCACAGTCGCAGAGGGGCCAACAGGAGAGAACTAAAAGGTCAACAGAGGTGGGGCACAGACCCTCATCCACAAACCTTGCAGGGGTTTGAATTCTCAATCCTCCTAAGGGAGGTCTCCTACCCCCACGGCTGCTTCGCCTCCCACACACAACTCATACGGGGACCCAGGCGGCAGACAGAGACTCGGCCAGCAATAGCTGCTCTATATCTAAATTCAGTCTATTACCAGGAATGCTCGGGACCTACTAAAAATGCAAATATTCCTTTCCACTAGTATTCACAGGGTAAACTAAGATTTCTGCTTGAGTATTAAAATTGACAGGAAAATAGTAATCAAGTTTTCAGATTAATTTAAATTGGCCAAGTGAAATACGAGAATACTCAAGAAAATTATAGAGTACTGGACAAAAAGCTTTTCCTAAAACATTAACTGAAAAATCTATTAGTAGTTCATCTCACTGTAAATTTGCCTAACATCCAAAGAACCTAAAGCAGTCACTTTGTGTGCAAAAATTAAAATTTAAAATTATCAAGACTGCAATAGAAAATTTCCAAAAGTCCCCATTAATCAAAAAAGGGGAGGGGACAGCGGGGTAATATCATGTAAGGGACAAAAACAAATATCGAGTAAGTAAAATACATCTAGAAAATTCTTACTCCAGTAAAGTAAATTCCATTTGTAAAAACAATAGCAGGACACCCATGAAAAAACACACATGGTGTCAAAATAAGCCAAAGGAAAATCATTTAGGCAAAAATTAAAAAGAATCCCAAGTCTATTTTGCATAGAGGATCCCTTTGTTAACTTTTGGTCGAGAATGTGTTTGTGTGTTTTCAGAGAACAACTCCAAGACCATGTGGGTTCCTGCAACAGTGAGGAACTGATGGAGTCAGTCACGAGGACGGTCCAGAGATGGGGGACACTGACGACACCTTGCCATGCTAGCAGTCAGCAGCTGTGCATGTCTGCAGGCAGCCCAGGACCAAACCAGAGAGGATGGATCTTGCATTGACACGATGTGTCCACCATCTGGATACCATTGCTGACTTATACACATAATGAATTATTTGACACTGAAACTGGGACTCAGAAAAGTTGGACATTGAAACCGAGACTGAAACATTTTTTGTTCTTATACATTTATTTCTAGTATGCAGAGGCAAGATATTTTTGAAGAAAAGAAACAGGGGAGAGTGATTGATATAGAGGCAGGATGGCCTTGAACAGGCTGTCAAGCTACAGGGGGAGGCTTGGGTGGATGGGAGGCAGATGCGGGGGGAGATCAACGGAAGGACTTGTATGCATGCATATGAACATAACCAATGAATGAAAGACACTGGGGCGGGGAGGGGGGAAGCTGGGGATATGTGCTGGGGGGTGGGGGAGGCTGGGGGGAGGATAAGGGGGAGGGGGAAAGGAAAACATGTACTACTATTATACTGCAAAAAATCAATAAAACATAATTAAAAAATAAAATAAAAATAAAGAATTTATAATGTTTGTTCAATAGGGTTCCTAATGTCTTTAAATGTACCCCACAAAAAGATACCATAGTCATCTTTAGCTGAATCACTAAAAATACAGTATGTATAATAAATTCACAATGATTATTATCTTTACCTGAAAAAGGAAACTGATATTGGGGAAGCAAATTAAAAGTTGACTTTTAAAACTATTTAATGTTTTAATTTTTATAAAAGGTAAAATAATGTAGGTAATGTATTATTTGTGTGTGTGTTAGTGTGTGTGTGTGTGTGTGTGTGTGTGTACTTTCAATACATTCAATACAATTCAAAGACAGTACTGACAATTGTTATGCGATTTTGAGTGGAAACAGAAATCATGGACATTACAAAGCTGTTTTATCCTTTGAGATGCTTTCTATTGTAAAATATATATATTCTTCCATCTAAAACTTAAGAATTTTGAATTTAATTTACTGAATTTTGTTTCATTCTATATTCAGTCTGAAACTATGTTAACCTTGAAAAGATAAAGTACCCAAATGGTATATATTAAAAACACTAACAAAAACACTGTAATTAACTTTAGAAAATCACTAACTTTGAGAGTATTTTTGTTTTTAACAATTTACACCCAAGTTATATAAATATTTCAAACTTTTATAATGCTGAGAACATAGTTTCATAATTTTTTTACCTTATATAAAGTTTAACTTTGAAAAAAGTTTGAGTCCATGATAATACATAATGAAAAAAAATAATTTAAAGCCACTTGAAATGGCAACATTTCTCAGTTTAATAAGGAAACATTTGTATTTTAAAACTATCATATTGGGATTAAATTTAAATTGTTGGGATTTTATGTAAATTTAGAAATGTGTGCATATATTGAAATTGTGATAAACTAGTATAATATTTTCTTTTAAGAAATTATTCCTCAAGGGTATATAATGAAGCTCATGTTCATTGCCAGAACTATCAAAACACAACAAATGTGTTTTGAACTAAAAGAACTGTTCTATCAAAAAGAAAACTCAAGATTTTTATTATGACATAAAACACTTCCCTTTATAGATAAACCAAAAAACATGACATCATAATGCCTCCTATTGTTTAAAATGGAATATGCATTAGAAATAGTTCACAATTTACATGCTAATATATGGACATTTTGCTAACTTTTAGAGCAAACATTTAAAAAATCACTTGGAATAAATTTTGTAGCTTGCATAATATGCCCACACAAAGAGAAATTCTCTAAGAGCTCCAAAATATACAGATTAAAGTTCCTTTAAGTGACAATAACAGTAAATTTACTGTATTTTTCCATGTATAGGAAACTAGACTGAAAATTGAGGGGTGTCTTATACACAGAAGTTAGCCAAGGAGGAAGCCCTGCAGGGGGTGTAGCTGCCCATACCCTGTCAAATAGGCTTCCTCCAATCATGAGCCTTATTGTTACTGATGTCAGCTGATGCTGTAATTGGAGGTGGAGGTGGAGAGTATGCAGATGCAACAGGGATGAGAGCATTCTGAGCCCATACAGATGTCAAAAAATAAAAAGATAAATACCGGTAAGTGGTTCTCTTACTCTGAAAAATTTAAACTGAATGAAATCGGTTATGCAAAAGAGCATGGAAATAGAGCTGCAGAGAGACAATTTGGACTTCCTCCACTGAGTGTATGATCAGACAGTGGAGAAAACAGGAAGAACAGCTCCTTAAGATGCCATAAAAAGAAGAAGGCCTTAAGAGGAAAAGCAGCAAAATGGACAAACTTGGAGCAGAGGCTTAAGACTTGGATTATGGAGCAGTGCCAGAGTGGATTATGTGTGTCAACCAAACTTAATCAATGTCAGGCAAGAATATTCGCAAACAAAATGAACATTGTTGATTTTACAGGAAAGGCAGAATGGTGCTTCAATTTAATGGGGAGAGAAGGTTGGGCAAGAAAACACAAAGTCAGCTCAGAAAATGCCACCAGTTTACGAGGATGATCTCACATATGCAGACAGTGACTCAGAAGACAGCAGTGCTAGAATAAGAAGTTGAAGAATTTGATATGTCTGGAACTAACAGTGATGAAGAAGAGAGGAGAGATGCAACAGAGGCTGAATAAAGTGATATGCTTTACTGAAATGTAAACATCACCTGCAATAATTATTAAATAAAAATGTGTTCTGTTTATGTTTAAAATATTGATTTCTTAATTTTGGGTTGGAAAAACAGGGGTGTCTTATACACAAAAAATGCTGTATTTTCATTCTAGTTTGAATTAATATGGTTAAATTTTTGTTGCTGAATTAAATCAACGATCCTATCATATATATAATTTCTGTCCCGAAACACTGAACCATAATATTTAAAAAAAACTATTGGAGGAAAAAGAAAGGTGTGATAGATGAACTGGACACAAGATGGCAGCATTTCACCATATAAAAGTAAATAACAGCATTTGAAGGTGGAAATCCTCTTGATTTAAAGGAAGTGCTTAAAATATAGAGAAAATAAAGGCTCACTTTTCTTTAGTACTTACTATTTGTATTTTCTATACCATAGAGTAAAGATTTCCTAAAGTCTTACCAAATGTTTCTATAGAATTAATACTTCATGGAGATACCAATTGTATTTTTGGTTTAATATATCAGTTAACACATATGATCTAGTTTACATGCACTATTTTATTTCAAGCCTTTTAATATTTATTAAATTTAAATGTGTGAGGGATTTGTTATTATTTTTTTCACCTTGGAGAATTTTTTTTAAAAATATTTTAATCTTTATTGCTCAGTTTATTAATTACATTGTTACCCCGTTTTTCCCCCCTATAGTTCCCCACCACCCAATACCCATCCCACCCTCTGCTCTCACCCCCCATCACTGTCCTCTCCCATAGTTGCATGATTTTTGTCCAGTCTCTTGCTGCACTTCCCACACCTCTTTTCTCCCCAAGAATTGTCAGTCCATTCCCTCTCTATATCCGTGATTCTGTTACATTCACCAGTTTATCCTGTTCATCAGATTTTTAATTCACTTGATTTTTAGATTCATTTGTTGATAGATGTGTATTTGTTGTTCATAATTTTTGTTTTTACCTTTTTCTTCTTCCTCTTCTTAAAGAATATCTTTCAGCATTTCATATACTATTGGTTTGGTGGTGATGAATTCCTTTAGCTTTTTCTTATATGAGAAGCACTTTATCTAACCTTCAATTCTGAATGATAGCTTTGCTGGATAGAGTAATCTTGGTTGTAGATTCTTGCTGTTCATCACTTTGAATATTTCTTGCCACTCCCGTCTGGCCTGCATCGTTTCTGTTGAGAAATCCACTGACAATCATATGGGCACTCCCTTATAGGTAACCAACTGTTTCTCTCTTGCTGTTTTTATTATTCTCTCTTTGTCTTTTGCTCTTGGCATTTTAATTATGATGTGCCTTGGTGTGGTCCTCTTTAGATTCCTATATTTTGGGGTTCAGTGAGTTTCTTAGATTCCTAAGTCAATTTCTTTCACCAGGTGTGGGAAGATTTCGGTCACTTTTTCTTCAAATAGGTTTTCATGGTCTTGCTCTCTCTCTTTTTCTGGCAGCCCTATAATTCAGATGTTGGTATGCTTGAGGTTGTCCCAGAGGCTCCTCATACTATCTTCAATTTTTTGAATGAGTCATCTGGTCAATCATTTTGCTGTCATGCAATCAATTGTTTTGCTGAGACATGAGATCAATTGTTTTGCAGAGTCATGTGATCAATTATTTTGCTGAGTCATGCAATTGATTTGCTGAGTCGTGCAATTGATTTTGCTGAGTCATGCGATCAATTATTTTGCTGTTATGCAATCGATTTTGCTGAGTCATCTGATCAATTTTGCTGAGTCATCCCATTTATTTTGCCAAGTCATCCAATTGAGTGACCACTCCGACCAGCAGGTCAGTGCCCTCCGGGGACAGGTTCGGAGGAATATAAGGTGCGGTTGAGGGGACAGCATGATCCCCTGTGGTTACAGGTAGGCCAGGTTGCCAAGTAGAAGATGGCCCAGGTGTTCTCCTGACGCTTCAGAGCGGGTGGGGGAGATGGAGCTACTGCTTCCATCAGAGGAGGGAGGGGCCTGCCGAGGCCCGCCACTGGGGAAGTGGGCCTTGGGTGACTCATTTCCCCTTCCTGGGCCTCCATGTCCACACATATAACAGGGCCGGAGTGACACCCGGCCGACCTGCCTCCAGGGCTGTCCTGAGGATGGAATACTGGACTGGGCGTGAGTGCAATGTGCAGCCCTGGCCGGGTGGGTCAGTGGATAGAGCATCGGCCTGAGGCCTGAAGGGTCCTGGGTCCGATTCCTGGTCACAGCGCAGGCCCAGGATGCAGGTTCGATCCCCAGTGTCCGGCGTGCAGGAGGCGGCCCATCCGGATCCTCTCTCATCACCGATGTTTCTCTCTCTCCTTTTCCCTTCCTGTCTCTGAATCAACAAACACATTAACGTAATTAATAAACAGTCACTATAAGAGATGGTGACGCCCGGCTCCCTGCACCCTTCCCCCCCAGGGCCCCCGCAGCCGCAGGAGCAGCGCCCCGCCGCCAGCCCCGGACGGAGGCGCCCACGCCGGAGGCCGTGCACGTGGACGTGGACAAGGGGCTGACGCTGGCCTGCTTCGTCCTCCTCTGCCTCGGCCTTGTGGTCATGATCCGCTGCGCCCGCGTCATCATGGACCCCTACAGCGCCGTCCCCACGTCCCCCTGGGAGGAGCAGCACCTGGATGACTGAGGGGGGCCCAGGGGCGGACGGTGGAGAAAGCCCCCCTCAGCTTCACCTGCTCCCACACACGCATCAGAGTGACATGCTGGGAGTGCCCCAGGGGTTCCAGCCGTGGGCCAGTTTGGGGAATGTGGTGACCCCGTGGTGACCCCGGGGCAGTCACCTCGCCTGCCTCCAGCAGCAGAGCTAGCATGAACCATGTGGCCTCCTTTGGGGGGCCTCCACCCATCACAAGCAAACTGGCACGTGCACCAGCCCTGGGGGGGCCCTAGCGAAGATGCCCCCAAACAAAAGCCCCTCCAGGCGGCCATTGTGAACTATAGGGGGGCTCCCCCTGAAGAGCCCCACAGAAGCACAGGGACTGCTTCCTGGCTGCATTTTTAGAAAGGAAAACAGAGAGGGGTCTGTTTTTCCTGTTACCAACGAGGGAAGCAGTTTAGAGATCTGGGGGGAAAGACAGAAGTGTGGAACCCCGCGCTGAGCCGCTGTTCTGAAGAGTCGCCAGCCTCTGGGACACGGTCTGCCCGCGGGTCGCGCCGCGCGCGTGGTGTGTCCTTCGGCCCAGCGTGAGGCTCCCGGCCCCTCGCCTGCACTCGGCCCAAAGGCCCCGGCGCCGGAGAACCCCGCCCGGGGCGAGGTCGGCGCTGAGTAACCCCGGCTTTGGCCCGACAGGAAAATCTTCTGCGGATTTCCTCTCCCACGATCCTGTTCCCGCCGGTCACGTCTTCCTTTAAGACAGACCCCGAGTGGCCAGATGACGGTGATTTCCGAATGCATAACAACCTGGCCGCTCGCGTGCATCCTACAGAACGAGAGGCTAGTAGTCACATGGGCCCCTCGACCAGGAGTTCGACCAGCAGGCAGGCCCCCAACCGCCCATGTGCCCGCGCCCTGGCCAGGCCGCCGGACCCACCCATGCAGGAATTCATGCACCCGACCCCCCCCCCCCACACACACACACACACACACACACTGAGTGGCCAGATTATTATGTGTTCAGAGATCCTAACCTGCCCACTCAGTGTGTGTTTTATGGATCTCAGAGAAGAGGGCAGAGGAAGCGAGAAACATCAGTGATGAGAGAGAATGGGGGCCGCTGCCTCGTGCCTGCCCCACACTAGAAAAGGACAACCTGGGCACATGCCCTGAGCGGAATTCGAACCCAGGCCCTCCGGTCTGCAGGCTGAGGCTCCACCCAGCAGCCAGAGCGGCCAGGGACAGAATCACTGCTCTTGACCGGCTGCCTCCTGCACACCCACACGGGGGATCGGCCCACAACCCTGGGCTTGTGCCCTTGACGGGAACGAAGGCGGGACCCTTCAGCCCGCAGGCCTAGACTCTGGCCACTGAGCAACACTGGCCAGCCTCCCGTCCCATGAAGCCTTCCCAGAATTCCAGGCCCTGGCTCAATGCCAAGGGGGCCTGGTCCCGATGCCAAGTCACAGCGCAAGTTCCCGCCACCCTAAACCCCCTATGACCCACCCGCACATCTCTCCTATAAAATGACGAAGGAAGGTCTCCCCTGGGAGCAGCTCCCCGAAACCCGCCCAGTCAAGACCCCGCAGGCTGCGCAGCTCGGGGCGCCTGATTGTTCTGCACTTGTTCCTAACAGAGGCGGGGAGGGGGCAGCATACCTTCCCAGAGACAGCAGCCAACCTACTGGCCACAGCCAGAAACACCTCGGGGGCTGCAGCATTTCCCACAGGCGTGGGGCTCAGACCAACGAGGGCGCTAGGTTCAGAAGGGGCTTCCCAGGGGACCGGAAGGTTCAGCCCCCCAGAGACACAGTATCCTCATCTCTCTTATGGGCCCAGTGATGGACCCCAGACTCAGGATCCTCATCTGTGTTATGGACCCAGTGATCGACCCCAGACTCAGTGTTCTCATCTGTGTTATGGGCCAGTGATCGACCCCAGATTCAGTGTCCTCATCTGTGTTATGGGCCCAGTGATCGTCCCCAGATTCAGTGTCCTCATCTGTGTTATGGGCCAGTGATCGACCCCAGATTCAGTGTCCTCATCTGTGTTATGGGCCAGTGATCGACCCCAGACTCAGTGTCCTCATCTGTGTTATGGGCCCAGTGATCGACCCCAGACTCAGTGTCCTCATCTGTGTTATGGGCCAGTGATCGACCCCAGACTCAGTGTCCTCATCTGTGTTATGGGCCCAGTGATCGACCCCAGACTCAGTGTTGTCATCTGTGTTAGGGGAACAGTGATCGACCCCAGACTCAGTGTTCTCATCTCTGTTATGGGCCCAGTGATCTACCCCAGACTCAGTGTCCTCATCTGTGTTATGGGCCCAGTGATCGACCCAAGACTCAGTGTTGTCATCTGTGTTATGGGCCCAGTGATCAACCCCAGACTCAGTGTCCTCATCTGTGTTATGGACCCAGTGATCGTCCCCAGACTCAGTGTCCTCATCTGTGTTATGGGCCCAGGGATCTACCCCAGACTCAGTGTTCTCATCTCTGTTATGGGCCGAGTGATCGACCCCAGACTCAGTGTCCTCATCTGTGTTATGGGCCAGTGATCGACCCCAGATTCAGTGTCCTCATCTGTGTTATGGGCCCAGTGATCGACCCCAGACTCAGTGTTGTCATCTGTGTTAGGGGCCCAGTGATCGACCCCAGACTCAGTGTTCTCATCTCTGTTATGGGCCCAGTGATCTACCCCAGACTCAGTGTCCTCATCTGTGTTATGGGCCCAGTGATCGACCCAAGACTCAGTGTTGTCATCTGTGTTATGGGCCCAGTGATCGACCCCAGACTCAGTGTCCTCATCTGTGTTATGGACCCAGTGATCGTCCCCAGACTCAGTGTCCTCATCTGTGTTATGGGCCCAGTGATCAACCCCAGACTCAGTGTCCTAATCTGTGTTATGGACCCAGTGATCGTCCCCAGACTCAGTGTCCTCATCTGTGTTATGGGCCCAGGGATCTACCCCAGACTCAGTGTTCTCATCTCTGTTATGGGCCGAGTGATCGACCCCAGACTCAGTGTCCTCATCTGTGTTATGGGCCCAGTGATCGACTTCAGACTCAGTGTCCTCATCTGTATTATGGCTCCAGTGATCGACCCCAGACTCAGTGTTCTCATCTGTGTTATGGGCCAGTGATCCACCCCAGATTCAGTGTCCTCATCTGTGTTATGGGCCCAGTGATCGACCCCAGACTCAGTGTCCTCATCTGTGTTATGGGCCCAGTGATCTACCCCAGACTCAGTGTTCTCATCTCTGTTATGGGCCCAGTGATCTACCCCAGACTCAGTGTCCTCATCTGTGTTATGGGCCCAGTGATCGACCCCAGACTCAGTGTCCTCATCTGTGTTATGGACCCAGTGATCGTCCCCAGACTCAGTGTCCTCATCTGTGTTATGGGCCCAGTGATCTACCCCAGACTCAGTGTTCTCATCTCTGTTATGGGCCCAGTGATCCACCCCAGACTCAGTGTCCTCATCTGTGTTATGGGCCCAGTGATCGACCCCAGACTCAGTGTTGTCATCTGTGTTATGGGCCCAGTGATCGACCCCAGACTCAGTGTCCTCATCTGTGTTATGGACCCAGTGATCGTCCCCAGACTCAGTGTCCTCATCTGTGTTATGGGCCCAGTGATCTACCCCAGACTCAGTGTTCTCATCTCTGTTATGGGCCCAGTGAACTACCCCAGACTCAGTGTCCTCATCTGTGTTATGGGCCCAGTGATCGACCCCAGACTCAGTGTCCTCATCTGTGTTATGGGCCAGTGATCGACCCCAGATTCAGTGTCCTCATCTGTGTAATGGGCCCAGTGATCGACCCCAGATTCAGTGTCCTCATCTGTGTTATGGGCCCAGTGATCGACCCCAGACTCAGTGTTCTCATATCTGTTATGGGCCCAGTGATCGACCCAAGACTCAGTGTTGTCATCTGTGTTATGGGCCCAGTGATCAACCCCAGACTCAGTGTCCTCATCTGTGTTATGGACCCAGTGATCGTCCCCAGACTCAGTGTCCTCATCTGTTTTATGGGCCCAGGGATCTACCCCAGACTCAGTGTTCTCATCTCTGTTATGGGCCGAGTGATCGACCCCAGACTCAGTGTCCTCATCTGTGTTACGGGCCAGTGATCCACCCCAGATTCAGTGTCCTCATCTGTGTTATGGGCCCAGTGATCGACCCCAGACTCAGTGTTGTCATCTGTGTTAGGGGAACAGTGATCGACCCCAGACTCAGTGTTCTCATCTCTGTTATGGGCCGAGTGATCGACCCCAGACTCAGTGTTGTCATCTGTGTTAGGGGAACAGTGATCGACCCCAGACTCAGTGTTCTCATCTCTGTTATGGGCCCAGTGATCTACCCCAGACTCAGTGTCCTCATCTGTGTTATGGGCCCAGTGATCGACCCAAGACTCAGTGTTGTCATCTGTGTTATGGGCCCAGTGATCAACCCCAGACTCAGTGTCCTCATCTGTGTTATGGACCCAGTGATCGTCCCCAGACTCAGTGTCCTCATCTGTTTTATGGGCCCAGGGATCTACCCCAGACTCAGTGTTCTCATCTCTGTTATGGGCCGAGTGATCGACCCCAGACTCAGTGTCCTCATCTGTGTTATGGGCCAGTGATCGACCCCAGATTCAGTGTCCTCATCTGTGTTATGGGCCCAGTGATCGACCCCAGACTCAGTGTTGTCATCTGTGTTAGGGGAACAGTGATCGACCCCAGACTCAGTGTTCTCATCTCTGTTATGGGCCGAGTGATCGACCCCAGACTCAGTGT
Organism: Antrozous pallidus; assembly: GCA_027563665.1. Lineage (NCBI taxonomy): Eukaryota > Metazoa > Chordata > Mammalia > Chiroptera > Vespertilionidae > Antrozous > Antrozous pallidus. The sequence goes on along the minus strand of CM050514.1, from coordinate 110,631,883 downwards.
CCTCATCTGTGTTACGGGCCAGTGATCCACCCCAGATTCAGTGTCCTCATCTGTGTTATGGGCCCAGTGATCGACCCCAGACTCAGTGTTCTCATCTCTGTTATGGGCCCAGTGATCTACCCCAGACTTAGTGTCCTCATCTGTGTTATGGGCCCAGTGATCGACCCAAGACTCAGTGTTGTCATCTGTGTTATGGGCCCAGTGATCGACCCCAGACTCAGTGTCCTCATCTGTGTTATGGGCCCAGTGATCGTCCCCAGACTCAGTGTCCTCATCTGTGTTATGGGCCCAGTGATGGACCCCAGACTCAGTGTTCTCATCTCTGTTATGGGCCGAGTGATCGACCCCAGACTCAGTGTCCTCATCTGTGTTATGGGCCCAGTGATCCACCCCAGACTCAGTGTCCTCATCTGTGTTATGGGCCCAGTGATGGACCCCAGAATCAGTGTTCTCATCTCTGTTATGGGCCCAGTGATCTACCCCAGACTCAGTGTCCTCATCTGTGTTATGGGCCCAGTGATCGCCCCCAGACTCAGTGTCCTCATCTGTGTTATGGGCCCAGTGATCTACCCCAGACTCAGTGTCCTCATCTGTGTTATGGGCCCAGTGATCTACCCCAGACTCAATGTTCTCATCTCTGTTATGGGCCCAGTGATCTACCCCAGACTCAGTGTCCTCATCTGTGTTATGGGCCCAGTGATCGACCCAAGACTCAGTGTTGTCATCTGTGTTATGGGCCCAGTGATCAACCCCAGACTCAGTGTCCTCATCTGTGTTATGGGCCCAGTGATGGACCCCAGACTCAGTGTCCTCATCTGTGTTATGGGCCCAGGGATCTACCCCAGACTCAGTGTTCTCATCTCTGTTATGGGCCGAGTGATCGACCCCAGACTCAGTGTCCTCATCTGTGTTATGGGCCAGTGATCCACCCCAGATTCAGTGTCCTCATCTGTGTTATGGGCCCAGTGATCGACCCCAGACTCAGTGTTCTCATCTCTGTTATGGGCCCAGTGATCTACCCCAGACTCAGTGTCCTCATCTGTGTTATGGGCCCAGTGATCGACCCAAGACTCAGTGTTGTCATCTGTGTTATGGGCCCAGTGATCGACCCCAGACTCAGTGTCCTCATCTGTGTTATGGACCCAGTGATCGTCCCCAGACTCAGTGTCCTCATCTGTGTTATGGGCCCAGTGATCAACCCCAGACTCAGTGTCCTAATCTGTGTTATGGACCCAGTGATCGTCCCCAGACTCAGTGTCCTCATCTGTGTTATGGGCCCAGGGATCTACCCCAGACTCAGTGTTCTCATCTCTGTTATGGGCCGAGTAATCGACCCCAGACTCAGTGTCCTCATCTGTGTTATGGGCCAGTGATCCACCCCAGATTCAGTGTCCTCATCTGTGTTATGGGCCCAGTGATCGACCCCAGACTCAGTGTCCTCATCTGTGTTATGGGCCCAGTGATCGACCCCAGACTCAGTGTTCTCATCTCTGTTATGGGCCCAGTGATCTACCCCAGACTCAGTGTCCTCATCTGTGTTATGGGCCCAGTGATCGACCCAAGACTCAGTGTTGTCATCTGTGTTATGGGCCCAGTGATCGACCCCACACTCAGTGTCCTCATCTGTGTTATGGGCCCAGTGATCGTCCCCAGACTCAGTGTCCTCATCTGTGTTATGGGCCCAGTGATCTACCCCAGACTCAGTGTTCTCATCTCTGTTATGGGCCCAGTGAACTACCCCAGACTCAGTGTCCTCATCTGTGTTATGGGCCCAGTGATCGACCCCAGACTCAGTGTTGTCATCTGTGTTATGGGCCCAGTGATCGACCCCAGACTCAGTGTCCTCATCTGTGTTATGGGCCAGTGATCGACCCCAGATTCAGTGTCCTCATCTGTGTTATGGGCCCAGTGATCGACCCCAGACTCAGTGTTGTCATCTGTGTTAGGGGAACAGTGATCGACCCCAGACTCAGTGTTCTCATCTCTGTTATGGGCCCAGTGATCTACCCCAGACTCAGTGTCCTCATCTGTGTTATGGGCCCAGTGATCGACCCAAGACTCAGTGTTGTCATCTGTGTTATGGGCCCAGTGATCAACCCCAGACTCAGTGTCCTCATCTGTGTTATGGACCCAGTGATCGTCCCCAGACTCAGTGTCCTCATCTGTGTTATGGGCCCAGGGATCTACCCCAGACTCAGTGTTCTCATCTCTGTTATGGGCCGAGTGATCGACCCCAGACTCAGTGTCCTCATCTGTGTTATGGGCCAGTGATCCACACCAGATTCAGTGTCCTCATCTGTGTTATGGGCCCAGTGATCGACCCCAGACTCAGTGTCCTCATCTGTGTTATGGGCCCAGTGATCAACCCCAGACTCAGTGTTCTCATCTCTGTTATGGGCCCAGTGATCTACCCCAGACTCAGTGTCCTCATCTGTGTTATGGGCCCAGTGATCGACCCAAGACTCAGTGTTGTCATCTGTGTTATGGGCCCAGTGATCGACCCCACACTCAGTGTCCTCATCTGTGTTATGGGCCCAGTGATTGTCCCCAGACTCAGTGTCCTCATCTGTGTTATGGGCCCAGTGATCTACCCCAGACTCAGTGTTCTCATCTCTGTTATGGGCCCAGTGAACTACCCCAGACTCAGTGTCCTCATCTGTGTTATGGGCCCAGTGATCAACCCCAGACTCAGTGTTGTCATCTGCGTTATGGGCCCAGTGATCGACCCCAGACTCAGTGTCCTCATCTGTGTTATGGGCCAGTGATCGACCCCAGATTCAGTGTCCTCATCTGTGTTATGGGCCCAGTGATCGACCCCAGACTCAGTGTTGTCATCTGTGTTAGGGGAACAGTGATCGACCCCAGACTCAGTGTTCTCATCTCTGTTATGGGCCCAGTGATCTACCCCAGACTCAGTGTCCTCATCTGTGTTATGGGCCCAGTGATCGACCCCAGACTCAGTGTTGTCATCTGTGTTATGGGCCCAGTGATCAACCCCAGACTCAGTGTCCTCATCTGTGTTATGGACCCAGTGATCGTCCCCAGACTCAGTGTCCTCATCTGTGTTATGGGCCCAGGGATCTACCCCAGACTCAGTGTTCTCATCTCTGTTATGGGCCGAGTGATCGACCCCAGACTCAGTGTCCTCATCTGTGTTACGGGCCAGTGATCCACCCCAGATTCAGTGTCCTCATCTGTGTTATGGGCCCAGTGATCGTCCCCAGACTCAGTGTCCTCATCTGTGTTATGGGCTCAGTGATCGACCCCAGACTCAGTGTCCTCATCTGTGTTATGGGCTCAGTGATCGACCCCAGACTCAGTGTCCTCATCTGTGTTATGGGCTCAGTGATCGACCCCAGACTCAGTGTGCTCATCTGTGTTATGGGCTCAGTGATCGACCTCAGACTCAGTGTCCTCATCTGTGTTATGGGCCCAGGGATCCACCCCAGACTCAGTGTCCTCATCTGTGAGATGGACCCAGTGATCGCCCAGACTCAGTGTCCTCATCTGTGTTATGGACCCAGTGATCGCCCCCAGACTCAGTGTCCTCATCTGTGTTACAGGCCCAGTGATCGACCCCAGATTCAGTGTCCTCATCTGTGTTATGGGCCCAGTGATCGACCCCAGACTCAGTGTTCTCATCTCTGTTATGGGCCCAGTGATCTACCCCAGACTCAGTGTCCTCATCTGTGTTATGGACCCAGTGATCGACCCCAGACTCAGTGTCCTCATCTGAGTTATGGGCCCAGTGATGGACCCCAGAATCAGTGTCCTCATCTGTGTTATGGGCCCAGTGATCGACCCCAGACTCAGTGTCCTAATCTGTGTTATGGGCCCAGTGATCGACCCCAGACTCAGTGTCCTCATCTGTGTTATGGACCCAGTGATCGCCCCCAGACTCAGTGTCCTCATCTGTGTTATGGGCCCAGTGATGGACCCCAGACTCAGTGTCCTCATCTGTGTTATGGACCCAGTGATCGACCCCAGACTCAGTGTCCTCATCTGAGTTATGGGCCCAGTGATGGACCCCAGAATCAGTGTCCTCATCTGTGTTATGGACCCAGTGATCGACCCCAGACTCAGTGTCCTCATCTGTGTTATGGGCCCAGTGATGGACCCCAGACTCAGTGTCCTCATCTGTGTTATGGGCCCAGTGATCGACCCCAGACTCAGTGTCTTCATCTGAGTTATGGGCCCAGTGATCGACCCCAGACTCAGTGTACTTATCTGTGTTATGGGCCAGTGATCGACCCCAGACTCAGTGTCCTCATCTGAGTTATGAACCCAGTGATCGACCACAGACTCAGTGTCCTCATCTCTGTTATGTGCCCAGTGATCTACCCCAGACTCAGTGTTCTCATCTCTGTTATGGGCCCAGTGATCGACCCCAGACTCAGTGTCCTCATCTGTGTTATGGGCCCAGTGATCCACCCCAGACTCAGTGTCCTCATCTGTGTTATGGGCCCAGTGATCAACCCAGGACTCAGTGTCCTCATCTGTGATGTGGGCGAGTGATGGACCCCAGACTCAGTGTCCTCATCTGTGTTATGGGCCCAGTGATCGACCCCAGACTCAGTGTCCTCATCTGTGTTATGGACCCAGTGATCGACCCCAGACTCAGTGTCCTCATCTCTGTTATGTGCCCAGTGATCTACCCCAGACTCAGTGTTCTCATCTCTGTTATGGGCCGAGTGATCGACCCCAGGCTCAGTGTCCTCATCTGTGTTATGGGCCCAGTGATCCACCCCAGGCTCAGTGTCCTCATCTGTGTTATGGGCCCAGTGATGGACCCCAGAATCAGTGTTCTCATATCTGTTAGGGCCCAGTGATCTACCCCAGACTCAGTGTCCTCATCTGTGTTATGGGCCCAGTGATCTACCCCAGACTCAGTGTCCTCATCTGTGTTATGGGCCCAGTGATCTACCCCAGACTCAGTGTTCTCATCTGTGTTATGGTCCCAGTGATCGACCCCAGACTCAGTGTCCTTATCTCTGTTATGTGCCCAGTGATCTACCCCAGACTCAGTGTTCTCATCTCTGTTATGGGCCGAGTGATCGACCCCAGACTCAGTGTCCTCATCTGTGTTATGGGCCCAGTGATCCACCACAGACTCAGTGTCCTCATCTGTGTTATGGGCCCAGTGATGGACCCAGAATCAGTGTTCTCATCTCTGTTATGGGCCCAGTGATCTACCCCAGACTCAGTGTCCTCATCTGCTATGGGCCCAGTGATCTACCCCAGACTCAGTGTCCTCATCTGTGTTATGGGCCCAGTGATCTACCCCAGACTCAGTGTTCTCATCTCTGTTATGGGCCCAGTGATCCACCCCTGACTCAGTGTCCTCATCTGTGTTATGGGCCCAGTGATGGACCCCAGACTCAGTGTCCTCATCTGTGTTATGGACCCAGTGATCGACCCCAGACTCAGTGTCCTCATCTGTGTTATGGGCCCAGGGATCTACCCCAGAATCAGTGTCCTCATCTGTGTTATGGACCCAGTGATCGACCCCAGACTCAGTGTCCTCATCTGTGTTATGGGCCCAGTGATGGACCCCAGACTCAGTGTCCTCATCTGTGTTATGCACCCAGTGATCGACCCCAGACTCAGTGTCTTCATCTGAGTTATGGGCCCAGTGATCGACCCCAGACTCAGTGTTCTTATCTGTGTTATGGGCCAGTGATCGACCCCAGACTCAGTGTCCTCATCTGAGTTATGAACCCAGTGATCGACCACAGACTCAGTGTCCTCATCTCTGTTATGGGCCCAGTGATCTACCCCAGACTCAGTGTTCTCATCTCTGTTATGGGCCCAGTGATCGACCCCAGACTCAGTGTCCTCATCTGTGTTATGGGCCCAGTGATCCACCCCAGACTCAGTGTCCTCATCTGTGTTATGGGCCCAGTGATCAACCCAGGACTCAGTGTCCTCATCTGTGATGTGGGCGAGTGATGGACCCCAGACTCAGTGTCCTCATCTGTGTTATGGGCCCAGTGATCAACCCAAGACTCAGTGTCCTCATCTGTGTTATGGACCCAGTGATCGACCCCAGACTCAGTGTCCTCATCTCTGTTATGTGCCCAGTGATCTACCCCAGACTCAGTGTTCTCATCTCTGTTATGGGCCGAGTGATCGACCCCAGGCTCAGTGTCCTCATCTGTGTTATGGGCCCAGTGATCCACCCCAGGCTCAGTGTCCTCATCTGTGTTATGGGCCCAGTGATGGACCCCAGAATCAGTGTTCTCATATCTGTTAGGGCCCAGTGATCTACCCCAGACTCAGTGTCCTCATCTGTGTTATGGGCCCAGTGATCTACCCCAGACTCAGTGTCCTCATCTGTGTTATGGTCCCAGTGATCGACCCCAGACTCAGTGTCCTTATCTGTGTTATGGTCCCAGTGATCGACCCCAGACTCAGTGTCCTCATCTCTGTTATGGTCCCAGTGATCTACCCCAGACTCAGTGTCCTCATCTGTGTTATGGGCCGAGTGATCGACCCCAGACTCAGTGTCCTCATCTGTGTTATGGGCCCAGTGATCCACCACAGACTCAGTGTCCTCATCTGTGTTATGGGCCCAGTAATGGACCCAGAATCAGTGTTCTCATCTCTGTTATGGGCCCAGTGATCTACCCCAGATTCAGTGTCCTCATCTGCTATGGGCCCAGTGATCTACCCCAGACTCAGTGTCCTCATCTGTGTTATGGGCCCAGTGATCTACCCCAGACTCAGTGTTCTCATCTCTGTTATGGGCCCATTGAACTACCCCAGACTCAGTGTCCTCATCTGTGTTATGGGCCCAGTGATCGACCCCAGACTCAGTGTTGTCATCTGTGTTATGGACCCAGTGATCGACCCCAGACTCAGTGTCCTCATCTGTGTTATGGGCCAGTGATCGACCCCAGATTCAGTGTTCTCATCTGTGTTATGGGCCCAGTGATCGACCCCAGACTCAGTGTCCTCATCTGTGTTATGGGCCAGTGATCGACCCCAGACTCAGTGTCCTCATCTGTGTTATGGGCCCAGTGATCGACCCCAGACTCAGTGTTGTCATCTGTGTTATGGACCCAGTGATCGACCCCAGACTCAGTGTCCTCATCTGTGTTATGGGCCAGTGATCGACCCCAGATTCAGTGTTCTCATCTGTGTTATGGGCCCAGTGATCGACCCCAGACTCAGTGTTGTCATCTGTGTTATGGACCCAGTGATCGACCCCAGACTCAGTGTCCTCATCTGTGTTATGGGCCAGTGATCGACCCCAGATTCAGTGTTCTCATCTGTGTTATGGGCCCAGTGATCGACCCCAGACTCAGTGTCCTCATCTGTGTTATGGGCCCAGTGATCGACCCCAGACTCAGTGTTGTCATCTGTGTTAGGGGAACAGTGATCGACCCCAGACTCAGTGTTCTCATCTCTGTTATGGGCCCAGTGATCTACCCCAGACTCAGTGTCCTCATCTGTGTTATGGGCCCAGTGATCGACCCAAGACTCAGTGTTGTCATCTGTGTTATGGGCCCAGTGATCAACCCCAGACTCAGTGTCCTCATCTGTGTTATGGACCCAGTGATCGTCCCCAGACTCAGTGTCCTCATCTGTGTTATGGGCCCAGGGATCTACCCCAGACTCAGTGTTCTCATCTCTGTTATGGGCCGAGTGATCGACCCCAGACTCAGTGTCCTCATCTGTGTTATGGGCCAGTGATCGACCCCAGATTCAGTGTCCTCATCTGTGTTATGGGCCCAGTGATCGACCCCAGACTCAGTGTTGTCATCTGTGTTAGGGGCCCAGTGATCGACCCCAGACTCAGTGTTCTCATCTCTGTTATGGGCCCAGTGATCTACCCCAGACTCAGTGTCCTCATCTGTGTTATGGGCCCAGTGATCGACCCAAGACTCAGTGTTGTCATCTGTGTTATGGGCCCAGTGATCGACCCCAGACTCAGTGTCCTCATCTGTGTTATGGACCCATGATCGTCCCCAGACTCAGTGTCCTCATCTGTGTTATGGGCCCAGTGATCAACCCCAGACTCAGTGTCCTAATCTGTGTTATGGACCCAGTGATCGTCCCCAGACTCAGTGTCCTCATCTGTGTTATGGGCCCAGGGATCTACCCCAGACTCAGTGTTCTCATCTCTGTTATGGGCCGAGTGATCGACCCCAGACTCAGTGTCCTCATCTGTGTTATGGGCCAGTGATCCACCCCAGATTCAGTGTCCTCATCTGTGTTATGGGCCCAGTGATCGACCCCAGACTCAGTGTCCTCATCTGTGTTATGGGCCCAGTGATCAACCCCAGACTCAGTGTTCTCATCTCTGTTATGGGCCCAGTGATCTACCCCAGACTCAGTGTCCTCATCTGTGTTATGGGCCCAGTGATCGACCCAAGACTCAGTGTTGTCATCTGTGTTATGGGCCCAGTGATCGACCCCAGACTCAGTGTCCTCATCTGTGTTATGGACCCAGTGATCGTCCCCAGACTCAGTGTCCTCATCTGTGTTATGGGCCCAGTGATCTACCCCAGACTCAGTGTTCTCATCTCTGTTATGGGCCCAGTGAACTACCCCAGACTCAGTGTCCTCATCTGTGTTATGGGCCCAGTGATCGACCCCAGACTCAGTGTTGTCATCTGCGTTATGGGCCCAGTGATCGACCCCAGACTCAGTGTCCTCATCTGTGTTATGGGCCAGTGATCGACCCCAGATTCAGTGTCCTCATCTGTGTTATGGGCCCAGTGATCGACCCCAGACTCAGTGTTCTCATCTCTGTTATGGGCCCAGTGATCGACCCCAGACTCAGTGTCCTCATCTGTGTTATGGACCCAGTGATCGTCCCCAGACTCAGTGTCCTCATCTGTGTTATGGACCCAGTGATCGTCCCCAGACTCAGTGTCCTCATCTGTTTTATGGGCCCAGGGATCTACCCCAGACTCAGTGTTCTCATCTCTGTTATGGGCCGAGTGATCGACCCCAGACTCAGTGTCCTCATCTGTGTTACGGGCCAGTGATCCACCCCAGATTCAGTGTCCTCATCTGTGTTATGGGCCCAGTGATCGACCCCAGACTCAGTGTTGTCATCTGTGTTAGGGGCCCAGTGATCGACCCCAGACTCAGTGTTCTCATCTCTGTTATGGGCCCAGTGATCCACCCCTGACTCAGTGTCCTCATCTGTGTTATGGGCCCAGTGATCGACCCCAGACTCAGTGTCCTCATCTGTGTTATGGACCCAGTGATCGTCCCCAGACTCAGTGTCCTCATCTGTGTTATGGGCCCAGTGATCTAACCCAGACTCAGTGTTCTCATCTCTGTTATGGGCCGAGTGATCGACCCCAGACTCAGTGTCCTCATCTGTGTTATGGGCCCAGTGATCCACCCCAGACTCAGTGTCCTCATCTGTGTTATGGGCCCAGTGATGGACCCCAGAATCAGTGTTCTCATCTCTGTTATGGGCCCAGTGATCTACCCCAGACTCAGTGTCCTCATCTGTGTTATGGGCCCAGTGATCCACCCCAGACTCAGTGTCCTCATCTGTGTTATGGGCCCAGTGATCTACCCCAGACTCAGTGTCCTCATCTGTGTTATGGGCCCAGTGATCTACCCCAGACTCAATGTTCTCATCTCTGTTATGGGCCCAGTGATCTACCCCAGACTCAGTGTCCTCATCTGTGTTATGGGCCCAGTGATCGACCCCAGACTCAGTGTTGTCATCTGTGTTATGGGCCCAGTGATCAACCCCAGACTCAGTGTCCTCATCTGTGTTATGGACCCAGTGATCGTCCCCAGACTCAGTGTCCTCATCTGTGTTATGGGCCCAGGGATCTACCCCAGACTCAGTGTTCTCATCTCTGTTATGGGCCGAGTGATCGACCCCAGACTCAGTGTCCTCATCTGTGTTATGGGCCAGTGATCCACCCCAGATTCAGTGTCCTCATCTGTGTTATGGGCCCAGTGATCGACCCCAGACTCAGTGTCCTCATCTGTGTTATGGGCCCAGTGATCGACCCCAGACTCAGTGTTCTCATCTCTGTTATGGGCCCAGTGATCTACCCCAGACTCAGTGTCCTCATCTGTGTTATGGGCCCAGTGATCGACCCCAGACTCAGTGTTGTCATCTGTGTTATGGGCCCAGTGATCGACCCCAGACTCAGTGTCCTCATCTGTGTTATGGGCCCAGTGATCGTCCCCAGACTCAGTGTCCTCATCTGTGTTATGGGCCCAGTGATCTACACCAGACTCAGTGTTCTCATCTCTGTTATGGGCCCAGTGAACTACCCCAGACTCAGTGTCCTCATCTGTGTTATGGGCCCAGTGATCGACCCCAGACTAAGTGTTGTCATCTGCGTTATGGGCCCAGTGATCGACCCCAGACTCAGTGTCCTCATCTGTGTTATGGGCCAGTGATCGACCCCAGATTCAGTGTCCTCATCTGTGTTATGGGCCCAGTGATCGACCCCAGACTCAGTGTTGTCATCTGTGTTAGGGGCCCAGTGATCGACCCCAGACTCAGTGTTCTCATCTCTGTTATGGGCCCAGTGATCCACCCCAGACTCAGTGTCCTCATCTGTGTTATGGGCCCAGTGATCGACCCAAGACTCAGTGTTGTCATCTGTGTTATGGGCCCAGTGATCAACCCCAGACTCAGTGTCCTCATCTGTGTTATGGACCCAGTGATCGTCCCCAGACTCAGTGTCCTCATCTGTGTTATGGGCCCAGGGATCTACCCCAGACTCAGTGTTCTCATCTCTGTTATGGGCCGAGTGATCGACCCCAGACTCAGTGTCCTCATCTGTGTTATGGGCCAGTGATCGACCCCAGATTCAGTGTCCTCATCTGTGTTATGGGCCCAGTGATCGACCCCAGACTCAGTGTTGTCATCTGTGTTAGGGGCCCAGTGATCGACCCCAGACTCAGTGTTCTCATCTCTGTTATGGGCCCAGTGAAGGACCCCAGACTCAGTGTCCTCATCTGTGTTATGGGCTCAGTGATCGACCCCAGACTCAGTGTCCTCATCTGTGTTATGGGCCCAGTGAAGGACCCCAGACTCAGTGTCCTCATCTGTGTTATGGGCTCAGTGATCGACCCCAGACTCAGTGTCCTCATCTGTGTTATGGGCCCAGTGATCGACCCCAGACTCAGTGTCCTCATCTGTGTTATGGGCTCAGTGATCGACCCCAGACTCAGTGTGCTCATCTGTGTTATGGGCTCAGTGATCGACCTCAGACTCAGTGTCCTCATCTGTGTTATGGGCCCAGGGATCCACCCCAGACTCAGTGTCCTCATCTGTGAGATGGACCCAGTGATCGCCCAGACTCAGTGTCCTCATCTGTGTTATGGACCCAGTGATCGCCCCCAGACTCAGTGTCCTCATCTGTGTTACAGGCCCAGTGATCGACCCCAGATTCAGTGTCCTCATCTGTGTTATGGGCCCAGTGATCGACCCCAGACTCAGTGTTCTCATCTCTGTTATGGGCCCAGTGATCTACCCCAGACTCAGTGTCCTCATCTGTGTTATGGACCCAGTGATCGACCCCAGACTCAGTGTCCTCATCTGTGTTATGGGCCCAGTGATGGACCCCAGAATCAGTGTCCTCATCTGTGTTATGGGCCCAGTGATCGACCCCAGACTCAGTGTCCTAATCTGTGTTATGGGCCCAGTGATCGACCCCAGACTCAGTGTCCTCATCTATGTTATGGACCCAGTGATCGCCCCCAGACTCAGTGTCCTCATCTGTGTTATGGGCCCAGTGATGGACCCCAGACTCAGTGTCCTCATCTGTGTTATGGACCCAGTGATCTACCCCAGACTCAGTGTCCTCATCTGAGTTATGGGCCCAGTGATGGACCCCAGAATCAGTGTCCTCATCTGTGTTATGGACCCAGTGATCGACCCCAGACTCAGTGTCCTCATCTGTGTTATGGGCCCAGTGATGGACCCCAGACTCAGTGTCCTCATCTGTGTTATGAACCCAGTGATCTACCCCAGACTCAGTGTACTTATCTGTGTTATGGGCCAGTGATCGACCCCAGACTCAGTGTCCTCATCTGAGTTATGAACCCAGTGATCGCCCCCAGACTCAGTGTCCTCATCTATGTTATGGACCCAGTGATCGCCCCCAGACTCAGTGTCCTCATCTGTGTTATGGGCCCAGTGATGGACCCCAGACTCAGTGTCCTCATCTGTGTTATGGACCCAGTGATCGACCCCAGACTCAGTGTCCTCATCTGTGTTATGGGCCCAGTGATGGACCCCAGACTCAGTGTCCTCATCTGTGTTATGAACCCAGTGATCTACCCCAGACTCAGTGTACTTATCTGTGTTATGGGCCCAGTGATGGACCCCAGAATCAGTGTCCTCATCTGTGTTATGGACCCAGTGATCGACCACAGACTCAGTGTCCTCATCTCCGTTATGTGCCCAGTGATCTACCCCAGACTCAGTGTTCTCATCTCTGTTATGGGCCGAGTGATCGACCCCAGACTCAGTGTCCTCATCTGTGTTATGGGCCCAGTGATCCACCCCAGACTCAGTGTCCTCATCTGTGTTATGGGCCCAGTGATCAACCCAGGACTCAGTGTCCTCATCTGTGATGTGGGCGAGTGATGGACCCCAGACTCAGTGTCCTCATCTGTGTTATGGGCCCAGTGATCAACCCAAGACTCAGTGTCCTCATCTGTGTTATGGACCCAGTGATCGACCCCAGACTCAGTGTCCTCATCTCTGTTATGTGCCCAGTGATCTACCCCAGACTCAGTGTTCTCATCTCTGTTATGGGCCGAGTGATCGACCCCAGGCTCAGTGTCCTCATCTGTGTTATGGGCCCAGTGATCCACCCCAGGCTCAGTGTCCTCATCTGTGTTATGGGCCCAGTGATGGACCCCAGAATCAGTGTTCTCATCTCTGTTATGGGCCCAGTGATCTACCCCAGACTCAGTGTCCTCATCTGTGTTATGGGCCCAGTGATCTACCCCAGACTCAGTGTCCTCATCTGTGTTATGGGCCCAGTGATGGACCCCAGACTCAGTGTTCTCATCTGTGTTATGGTCCCAGTGATCGACCCCAGACTCAGTGTCCTCATCTCTGTTATGTGCCCAGTGATCTACCCCAGACTCAGTGTTCTCATCTCTGTTATGGGCCGAGTGATCGACCCCAGACTCAGTGTCCTCATCTGTGTTATGGGCCCAGTGATCCACCCCAGACTCAGTGTCCTCATCTGTGTTATGGGCCCAGTGATGGACCCAGAATCAGTGTTCTCATCTCTGTTATGGGCCCAGTGATCTACCCCAGATTCAGTGTCCTCATCTGCTATGGGCCCAGTGATCTACCCCAGACTCAGTGTCCTCATCTGTGTTATGGGCCCAGTGATCGACCCCAGACTCAGTGTTCTCATCTCTGTTATGGGCCCAGTGATCCACCCCTGACTCAGTGTCCTCATCTGTGTTATGGGCCCAGTGATGGACCCCAGACTCAGTGTCCTCATCTGTGTTATGGGCCGAGTGATCGACCCCAGACTCAGTGTCCTCATCTGTGTTATGGGCCCAGTGATGGACCCCAGAATCAGTGTCCTCATCTGTGTTATGGACCCAGTGATCGACCCCAGACTCAGTGTCCTCATCTGTGTTATGGGCCCAGTGATGGACCCCAGACTCAGTGTCCTCATCTGTGTTATGAACCCAGTGATCGACCCCAGACTCAGTGTCTTCATCTGAGTTATGGGCCCAGTGATCGACCCCAGACTCAGTGTTCTTATCTGTGTTATGGGCCAGTGATCGACCCCAGACTCAGTGTCCTCATCTGAGTTATGAACCCAGTGATCGACCACAGACTCAGTGTCCTCATCTCTGTTATGTGCCCAGTGATCTACCCCAGACTCAGTGTTCTCATCTCTGTTATGGGCCGAGTGATCGACCCCAGACTCAGTGTCCTCATCTGTGTTATGGGCCCAGTGATCCACCCCAGACTCAGTGTCCTCATCTGTGTTATGGGCCCAGTGATCCACCCCAGACTCAGTGTCCTCATCTGTGTTATGGGCCCAGTGATCAACCCAGGACTCAGTGTCCTCATCTGTGATGTGGGCGAGTGATGGACCCCAGACTCAGTGTCCTCATCTGTGTTATGGGCCCAGTGATCAACCCAAGACTCACTGTCCTCATCTGTGTTATGGACCCAGTGATCGACCCCAGACTCAGTGTCCTCATCTCTGTTATGTGCCCAGTGATCTACCCCAGACTCAGTGTTCTCATCTCTGTTATGGGCCGAGTGATCGACCCCAGGCTCAGTGTCCTCATCTGTGTTATGGGCCCAGTGATCCACCCCAGGCTCAGTGTCCTCATCTGTGTTATGGGCCCAGTGATGGACCCCAGAATCAGTGTTCTCATATCTGTTAGGGCCCAGTGATCTACCCCAGACTCAGTGTCCTCATCTGTGTTATGGGCCCAGTGATCTACCCCAGACTCAGTGTCCTCATCTGTGTTATGGGCCCAGTGATGGACCCCAGACTCAGTGTTCTCATCTGTGTTATGGTCCCAGTGATCGACCCCAGACTCAGTGTCCTCATCTCTGTTATGTGCCCAGTGATCTACCCCAGACTCAGTGTTCTCATCTCTGTTATGGGCCGAGTGATCGACCCCAGACTCAGTGTCCTCATCTGTGTTATGGGCCCAGTGATCCAGCACAGACTCAGTGTCCTCATCTGTGTTATGGGCCCAGTAATGGACCCAGAATCAGTGTTCTCATCTCTGTTATGGGCCCAGTGATCTACCCTAGACTCAGTGTCCTCATCTGCTATGGGCCCAGTGATCTACCCCAGACTCAGTGTCCTCATCTGTGTTATGGGCCCAGTGATCTACCCCAGACTCAGTGTTCTCATCTGTGTTATGGGCCCATTGAACTACCCCAGACTCAGTGTCCTCATCTGTGTTATGGGCCCAGTGATCGACCCCAGACTCAGTGTTGTCATCTGTGTTATGGACCCAGTGATCGACCCCAGACTCAGTGTCCTCATCTGTGTTATGGGCCAGTGATCGACCCCAGATTCAGTGTCCTCATCTGTGTTATGGGCCCAGTGATCGACCCCAGACTCAGTGTTGTCATCTGTGTTATAGGCCAGTGATCGACCCCAGACTCAGTGTTCCCATCTCTGTTATGGGCCCAGTGATCTACCCCAGACTCAGTGTCCTCATCTGTGTTATGGGCCCAGTGATCGACCCAAGACTCAGTGTTGTCATCTGTGTTATGGGCCCAGTGATCGACCCCAGACTCAGTGTCCTCATCTGTGTTATGGACCCAGTGATCGTCCCCAGACTCAGTATCCTCATCTGTGTTATGGGCCCAGTGATCTACCCCAGACTCAGTGTTCTCATCTCTGTTATGGGCCGAGTGATCAACCCCAGACTCAGTGTCCTCATCTGTGTTATGGGCCCAGTGATCCACCCCAGACTCAGTGTCCTCATCTGTGTTATGGGCCCAGTGATCGACCCAGGACTCAGTGTCCTCATCTGTGATGTGGGCGAGTGATGGACCCCAGACTCAGTGTCCTCATCTGTGTTATGGGCCCAGTGATCAACCCAAGACTCAGTGTCCTCATCTGTGTTATGGACCCAGTGATCGACCCCAGACTCAGTGTCCTCATCTCTGTTATGTGCCCAGTGATCTACCCCAGACTCAGTGTTCTCATCTCTGTTATGGGCCGAGTGATCGACCCCAGACTCAGTGTCCTCATCTGTGTTATGGGCCCAGTGATCGACCCCAGACTCAGTGTTGTCATCTGTGTTAGGGGCCCAGTGATCGACCCCAGACTCAGTGTTCTCATCTCTGTTATGGGCCCAGTGATATACCCCAGACTCACTGTCCTCATCGGTGTTATGGGCCCAGTGATCGACCAAAGACTCAGTGTTGTCATCTGTGTTATGGACCCAGTGATCGTCCCCAGACTCAGTGTCCTCATCTGTGTTAGGGGCCCAGTGATCGACCCCAGACTCAGTGTTCTCATCTCTGTTATGGGCCCAGTGATATACCCCAGACTCACTGTCCTCATCGGTGTTATGGGCCCAGTGATCGACCAAAGACTCAGTGTTGTCATCTGTGTTATGGGCCCAGTGATCTACCCCAGACTCAGTGTCCTCATCTGTGTTATGTGCCCAGTGATGGACCCATGAATCAGTGTTCTCATCTCTGTTATGGGGCCAGTGATCTACAACAGACTCAGTGTCCTCATCTGTGTTATGGGCCCAGTGATCGCCCCCAGACTCAGTGTCCTCATCTGTGTTATGGGCCCAGTGATCTACCCCAGACTCAGTGTCCTCATCTGTGTTATGGGCGCAGTGATCTACCCCAGACTCAATGTTCTCATCTCTGTTATGGGCCCAGTGATCTACCCCAGACTCAGTGTCCTCATCTGTGTTATGGGCTCAGTGATCGACCCCAGACTCAGTGTCCTCATCTGTGTTATGGGCCCAGTGATCGCCCCCAGACTCAGTGTCCTCATCTGTGTTATGGGCCCAGTGATCGACCCCAGACTCAGTGTCCTCATCTGTGTTATGGACCCAGTGATCGCCCCCAGACTCAGTGTCCTCATCTGTGTTATGGGCCCAGTGATTGACCCCAGACTCAGTGTCCTCATCTGTGTTATGGGCCCAGTGATCTACCCCAGACTCAGTGTCCTCATCTGTGTTATGGGCCCAGTGATCCACCCCAGATTCAGTGTCCTCATCTGTGTTATGGGCCCAGTGAAGGACCCCAGACTCAGTGTCCTCATCTGTGTTATAGACCCAGTGATCGACCCCAGACTCAGTGTCCTCATCTGTGTTATGGGCTCAGTGATCGACCCCAGACTCAGTGTCCTCATCTGTGTTATGGGCCCAGTGACGGACCCCAGACTCAGTGTCCTCATCTGTGTTATGGGCTCAGTGATCGACCCCAGACTCAGTGTCCTCATCTGTGTTATGGGCTCAGTGATCGACCTCAGACTCAGTGTCCTCATCTGTGTTAATGGCCCAGTGATCGACCCCAGACTCAGTGTCCTCATCTGTGTTATGGGCCCAGTGATCCACCCCAGATTCAGTGTCCTCATCTGTGTTATGGGCCCAGTGAAGGACCCCAGACTCAGTGTCCTCATCTGTGTTATGGGCTCAGTGATCGACCCCAGACTCAGTGTCCTCATCTGTGTTATGGGCCCAGTGATCGACCCCAGACTGAGTGTTGTCATCTGTGTTATGGGCCAGTGATCGACCCCAGACTCAGGGTCCTCATCTGTGTTATTGGCCCAGTGATCCACCCCAGACTCAGTGTCCTCATCTGTGTTATGGGCCCAGTGATCAACCCCAGACTCAGTGTTGTCATCTGTGTTATGGGCCAGTGATCGACCCGAGACTCAGGGTCCTCATCTGTGTTATGGACCCAGTGATCGACCCCAGACTCAGTGTCCTCATCTGTGTTATGGACCCAGTGATCGCCCCAGACTCAGTGTCCTCTTCTGTGTTATGGGCCCAGTGATTGACCCCAGACTCAGTGTCCTCATCTGTGTTATGGGCCCAGTGATCCACCCCAGAATCAGTGTCCTCATCTGTGTTATGGGCTCAGTGATCGACCCCAGACTCAGTGTCCTCATCTGTGTTATGGGCTCAGTGATCGACCCCAGACTCAGTGTCCTCATCTGTGTTATGGGCTCAGTGATCGACCCCAGACTCAGTGTCCTCATCTGTGTTATGGGCTCAGTGATCGACCCCAGACTCAGTGTCCTCATCTGTGTTATGGGCCCAGTGATCGACCCCAGACTCAGTGTTGTCATCTGTGTTATGGGCCAGTGATCGACCCCAGACTCAGGGTCCTCATCGGTGTTATTGGCCCAGTGATCCACCCCAGACTCAGTGTCCTCATCTGTGTTATGGGCCCAGTTATCGACCCCAGACTCAGTGTTGTCATCTGTGTTATGGGCCAGTGATCGACCCCAGACTCAGGGTCCTCATCTGTGTTATCGACGCAGTGATCGACCCCAGACTCAGTGTCCTCATCTGTGTTATGGGCCGAGTGATCGACCCCAGACTCAGTGTCCTCATCTGTGTTATGGGCCCAGTGATCGACCCCAGACTCGGTGTCCTCATCTGTGTTATGGGCCCAGTGATCGACCCCAGACTCAGGGTCCTCATCTGTGTTATGGGCCCAGTGATCAACCCCAGACTCAGGGTCCTCATCTGTGTTATGGGCCCAGTGATGGACCCCAGACTCAGGGTCCTCATCTGTGTTATGGGCCCAGTGATCGACCCCAGACTCAGTTTCCTCATCTGTGTTATGAACCCAGTGATCAACCCCAGACTCAGGGTCCTCATCTGTGTTATGAACCCAGTGATCAACCCCAGACTCAGGGTCCTCATCTGTGTTATGGGCCCAGTGATCGACCCCAGACTCAGGGTCCTCATCTGTGTTATGGGCCCAGTGATGGACCCCAGACTCGGTGTCCTCATCTGTGTTATGGGCCCAGTGATCGACCCCAGACTCAGGGTCCTCATCTGTGTTATGGGCCCAGTGATGGACCCCAGACTCAGTGTCTTCATCTGTGTTATGGGCCCAGTGATGGACCCCAGACTCAGTGTCTTCATCTGTGTTATGGGCCCAGTGATCGACCCCAGACTCAGTGTCCTCATCTCTGTTATGTGCCCAGTGATCTACCCCAGACTCAGTGTTCTCATCTCTGTTATGGGCCGAGTGATCGAACCCAGACTCAGTGTCCTCATCTGTGTTATGGGCCCAGTGATCCACCCCAGACTCAGTGTCCTCATCTGTGTTATGGGCCCAGTGATGGACCCAGAATCAGTGTTCTCATCTCTGTTATGGGCCCAGTGATCTACCCCAGACTCAGTGTCCTCATCTGCTATGGACCCAGTGATCTACCCCAGACTCAGTGTCCTCATCTGTGTTATGGGCCCAGTGATCTACCCCAGACTCAGTGTTCTCATCTCTGTTATGGGCCCAGTGAACTACCCCAGACTCAGTGTCCTCATCTGTGTTATGGGCCCAGTGATCGACCCCAGACTCAGTGTTGTCATCTGTGTTATGGGCCCAGTGATCGACCCCAGACTCAGTGTCCTCATCTGTGTTATGGGCCAGTGATCAACCCCAGATTCAGTGTCCTCATCTGTGTTATGGGCCCAGTGATCGACCCCAGACTCAGTGTCCTCATCTGTGTTATGGGCCCAGTGATCGACCCCAGACTCAGTGTCCTCATCTGTGTTATGGACCCACTGATCGTCCCCAGACTCAGTGTCCTCATCTGTGTTATGGGCCCAGTGATCTACCCCAGACTCAGTGTTCTCATCTCTGTTATGGGCCGAGTGATCGACCCCAGACTCAGTGTCCTCATCTGTGTTATGTGCCCAGTGATGGACACCAGAATCAGTGTTCTCATCTCTGTTATTGGCCCAGTGATCTACAACAGACTCAGTGTCCTCATCTGTGTTATGGGCCCAGTGATCGCCCCCAGACTCAGTGTCCTCATCTGTGTTATGGGCCCAGTGATCTACCCCAGACTCAGTGTCCTCATCTGTGTTATGGGCCCAGTGATCTACCCCAGACTCAATGTTCTCATCTCTGTTATGGGCCCAGTGATCTACCCCAGACTCAGTGTCCTCATCTGTGTTATGGGCTCAGTGATCAACCCCAGACTCAGTGTCCTCATCTGTGTTATGGGGCCAGTGATCGCCCCCAGACTCAGTGTCCTCATCTGTGTTATGGACCCAGTGATCGACCCCAGACTCAGTGTCCTCATCTGTGTTATTGGCCCAGTGATCGCCCCCAGACTCAGTGTCCTCATCTGTGTTATGGGCCCAGTGATTGACCCCAGACTCAGTGTCCTCATCTGTGTTATGGGCCCAGTGATCCACCCCAGACTCAGTGTCCTCATCTGTGTTATGGGCTCAGTGATCGACCCCAGACTCAGTGTCCTCATCTGTGTTATGGGCTCAGTGATCGACCCCAGACTCAGTGTCCTCATCTGTGTTATGGGCCCAGTGATCGACCCCAGACTCAGTGTCCTCATCTGTGTTATGGGCTCAGTGATCGACCCCAGACTCAGTGTCCTCATCTGTGTTATGGGCTCAGTGATCGACCCCAGACTCAGTGTCCTCATCTGTGTTATGGACCCAGTGATTGACCCCAGACTCAGTGTCCTCATCTGTGTTATGGGCCCAGTGATCGACCCCAGACTCAGTGTCCTCATCTGTGTTATGGGCCCAGTGATACACCCCAGATTCAGTGTCCTCATCTGTTATGGGCCCAGTGAAGGACCCCAGACTCAGTGTCCTCATCTGTGTTATGGGCTCAGTGATCGACCCCAGACTCAGTGTCCTCATCTGTGTTATGGGCTCAGTGATCGACCCCAGACTCAGTGTCCTCATCTGTGTTATGGGCCCAGTGATCGACCCCAGACTCAGTGTCCTCATCTGTGTTATGGGCTCAGTGATCGACCCCAGTCTCAGTGTGCTCATCTGTGTTATGGGCTCAGTGATCGACCTCAGACTCAGTGTCCTCATCTGTGTTATGGGCCCAGGGATCCACCCCAGACTCAGTGTCCTCATCTGTGTTATGGGCCCAGTGATCGACCCCAGACTCAGTGTTCTCATCTGTGAGATGGACCCAGTGATCGCCCCAGACTCAGTGTCCTCATCTGTGTTATGGGCCCAGTGATGGACCCCAGACTCAGTGTTCTCATCTCTGTTATGGGCCCAGTGATCTACCCCAGACTCAGTGTCCTCATCTGTGTTATGGGCCCAGTGATCGACCCCAGACTCAGTGTTCTCATCTCTGTTATGGGCCCAGTGATCTACCCCAGACTCAGTGTCCTCATCTGTGTTATGGACCCAGTGATCGACCCCAGACTCAGTGTCCTCATCTGAGTTATGGGCCCAGTGATGGACCCCAGAATCTGTGTCCTCATCTGTGTTATGGGCCCAGTGATCTACCCCAGACTCAGTGATCTCATCTGTGTTATGGGCCCAGTGATCGACCCCAGACTCAGTGTCCTCATCTGTGTTATGGGCCCAGTGATGGACCCCAGACTCAGTGTCCTCATCTGTGTTATGGGCCCAGTGATCCACCCCAGACTCAGTGTTCTCATCTGTGTTATGGGCCCAGTGTTTGTCCCCAGACTCAGTGTTCTCATCTGTGAGATGGGCCCAGTGATCGCCCCCAGACTCAGTTTCCTCATCTGTGTTATGGATCCAGTGATCGACCCCAGACTCAGTGTTCTCATCTGTGTTATGGATCCAGTGATCGCCCCCAGACTCAGTGTCCTCATCTGTGTTATGGGCCCAGTTATCGACCCCAGACTCAGTGTCCTCATCTGTGTTATGGATCTAGTGATCGACCCCAGACTCAGTGTCCTCACCTGTGTTATGGGCCAGTGATCGACCCCAGACTCAGTGTCCTCATCTGTGTTATGGGCCCAGTGATCGACCCCAGACTCAGTGTCCTCATCTCTGTTATGGATCCAGTGATCGACCCCAGACTCAGTGTTCTCATCTGTGTTATGGATCCAGTGATTGCCCCCAGACTCAGTGTCCTCATCTGTGTTATGGATCCAGTGATCGCCCACAGACTCAGTGTCCTCATCTGTGTTATGGGCCAGTGATCCACCCCAGACTCAGTGTTCTCATCTCTGTTATGCATCCAGTGGTCGACCCCAGACTCAGTGTCCTCATCTGTGTTATGGGCCCAGTGATCCACCCCAGACTCAGTGTCCTCATCTGTGTTATGGATCCAGTGATCGCCCACAGACTCAGTGTCCTCATCTGTGTTATGGGCCAGTGATCCACCCCAGACTCAGTGTCCTTATCTGTGTTATGGGCCCAGTGATCGACCCCAGACTCAGTGTCCTCATCTGTGTTTTGGGCCCAGTGATCGACCCCAGACTCAGTGTCCTCATCTGTGTTATGGGCCCAGTGATCGACCCCAGACTCAGTGTCCTCATCTGTGTTATGGGCCAGTGATCCACCCCAGACTCAGTGTTCTCATCTCTGTTATGCATCCAGTGATCGACCCCAGACTCAGTGTCCTCATCTGTGTTATGGGCCCAGTGATCGACCCCAGACTCAGGGTCCTCATCTGTGTTATGGCCCAGTGATCCACCCCAGACTCAGTGTCCTCATTTGTGTTATGGGCCATGTGATCGACCCCAGACTCAGTGTCCTCATCTGTGTTATGGGCCCAGTGATCGACCCCAGACTCAGTGTCCTCATCTGTGTTATGGGCTCAGTGATCGACCCCAGACTCAGTGTCCTCATCTGTGTTATGGGCCCAGTGATCGACCCCAGACTCAGTGCTGTCATCTGTGTTATGGGCCAGTGATCGACCCCAGACTCAGGGTCCTCATCGGTGTTATTGGCCCCGTGATTGACCCCAGACTCAGTGTCCTCATCTGTGTTATGGGCCAGTGATCAACCCCAGATTCAGTGTCCTCATCTGTGTTATGGGCCCAGTGATCGACCCCAGACTCAGTGTCCTCATCTGTGTTATGGACCCAGTGATCGTCCCCAGACTCAGTGTCCTCATCTGTGTTATGGGCCCAGTGATCTACCCCAGACTCAGTGTTCTCATCTCTGTTATGGGCCGAGTGATCGACCCCAGACTCAGTGTCCTCATCTGTGTTATGTGCCCAGTGATGGACACCAGAATCAGTGTTCTCATCTCTGTTATTGGCCCAGTGATCTACCCCAGACTCAGTGTCCTCATCTGTGTTATGGGCCCAGTGATCGCCCCCAGACTCAGTGTCCTCATCTGTGTTATGGGCCCAGTGATCTACCCCAGACTCAGTGTCCTCATCTGTGTTATGGGCCCAGTGATCTACCCCAGACTCAATGTTCTCATCTCTGTTATGGGCCCAGTGATCTACCCCAGACTCAGTGTCCTCATCTGTGTTATGGGCTCAGTGATCAACCCCAGACTCAGTGTCCTCATCTGTGTTATGGGGCCAGTGATCGCCCCCAGACTCAGTGTCCTCATCTGTGTTATGGACCCAGTGATCGACCCCAGACTCAGTGTCCTCATCTGTGTTATGGACCCAGTGATCGCCCCCAGACTCAGTGTCCTCATCTGTGTTATGGGCCCAGTGATTGACCCCAGACTCAGTGTCCTCATCTGTGTTATGGGCCCAGTGATCAACCCCAGACTCAGTGTCCTCATCTGTGTTATGGGCCCAGTGATCCACCCCAGATTCAGTGTCCTCATCTGTGTTATGGGCCCAGTGAAGGACCCCAGACTCAGTGTCCTCATCTGTGTTATGGGCTCAGTGATCGACCCCAGACTCAGTGTCCTCATCTGTGTTATGGGCTCAGTGATCGACCCCAGACTCAGTGTCCTCATCTGTGTTATGGGCCCAGTGATCGACCCCAGACTGAGTGTTGTCATCTGTGTTATGGGCCAGTGATCGACCCCAGACTCAGGGTCCTCATCTGTGTTATTGGCCCAGTGATCCACCCCAGACTCAGTGTCCTCATCTGTGTTATGGGCCCAGTGATCAACCCCAGACTCAGTGTTGTCATCTGTGTTATGGGCCAGTGATCGACCCCAGACTCAGGGTTCTCATTTGTGTTATGGACCCAGTGATCGACCCCAGACTCAGTGTCCTCATCTGTGTTATGGACCCAGTGATCGCCCCCAGACTCAGTGTCCTCTTCTGTGTTATGGGCCCAGTGATTGACCCCAGACTCAGTGTCCTCATCTGCGTTATGGGCCCAGTGATCGAGCCCAGACTCAGTGTCCTCATCTGTGTTATGGGCCCAGTGATGCACCCCAGAATCAGTGTCCTCATCTGTGTTATGGGCCCTGTGATCCACCCCAGACTCAGTGTCCTCATCTGTGTTATGGGCTCAGTGATCGACCCCAGACTCAGTGTCCTCATCTGTGTTATGGGCTCAGTGATCGACCCCAGACTCAGTGTCCTCATCTGTGTTATGGGCCCAGTGATCGACCCCAGACTCAGTGTCCTCATCTGTGTTATGGGCTCAGTGATCGACCCCAGACTCAGTGTCCTCATCTGTGTTATGGGCCCAGTGATCGACCCCAGACTCAGTGCTGTCATCTGTGTTATGGGCCAGTGATCGACCCCAGACTCAGGGTCCTCATCGGTGTTATTGGCCCCGTGATCGACCCCAGACTCAGTGCTGTCATCTGTGTTATGGGCCCAGTGATCGACCCCAGACTCAGTGTCCTCATCTGTGTTATGGGCTCAGTGATCGACCCCAGACTCAGTGTCCTCATCTGTGTTATGGACCCAGTGATTGACCCCAGACTCAGTGTCCTCATCTGTGTTATGGGCCCAGTGATCGACCCCAGACTCAGTGTCCTCATCTGTGTTATGGGCCCAGTGATACACCCCAGATTCAGTGTCCTCATCTGTTATGGGCCCAGTGAAGGACCCCAGACTCAGTGTCCTCATCTGTGTTATGGGCTCAGTGATCGACCCCAGACTCAGTGTCCTCATCTGTGTTATGGGCTCAGTGATCGACCTCAGACTCAGTGTCCTCATCTGTGTTATGGGCCCAGTGATCGACCCCAGACTCAGTGTCCTCATCTGTGTTATGGGCTCAGTGATCGACCCCAGTCTCAGTGTGCTCATCTGTGTTATGGGCTCAGTGATCGACCTCAGACTCAGTGTCCTCATCTGTGTTATGGGCCCAGGGATCCACCCCAGACTCAGTGTCCTCATCTGTGTTATGGGCCCAGTGATCGACCCCAGACTCAGTGTTCTCATCTGTGAGATGGACCCAGTGATCGCCCCAGACTCAGTGTCCTCATCTGTGTTATGGACCCAGTGATCGCCCCCAGACTCAGTGTCCTCATCTGTGTTATGGGCCCAGTGATGGACCCCAGACTCAGTGTTCTCATCTCTGTTATGGGCCCAGTGATCTACCCCAGACTCAGTGTCCTCATCTGTGTTATGGGCCCAGTGATGGACCCCAGACTCAGTGTTCTCATCTGTGAGATGGACCCAGTGATCTACCCCAGACTCAGTGTCCTCATCTGTGTTATGGACCCAGTGATCGACCCCAGACTCAGTGTCCTCATCTGAGTTATGGGCCCAGTGATGGACCCCAGAATCAGTGTCCTCATCTGTGTTATGGGCCCAGTGATCTACCCCAGACTCAGTGATCTCATCTGTGTTATGGGCCCAGTGATCGACCCCAGACTCAGTGTCCTCATCTGTGTTATGGGCCCAGTGATGGACCCCAGACTCAGTGTCCTCATCTGTGTTATGGGCCCAGTGATCCACCCCAGACTCAGTGTTCTCATCTGTGTTATGGGCCCAGTGTTTGTCCCCAGACTCAGTGTTCTCATCTGTGAGATGGGCCCAGTGATCGCCCCCAGACTCAGTTTCCTCATCTGTGTTATGGATCCAGTGATCGACCCCAGACTCAGTGTTCTCATCTGTGTTATGGGCCCAGTGATTGTCCCCAGACTCAGTGTCCTCATCTGTGTTATGGACCCAGTGATCGACCCCAGACTCAGTGTCCTCATCTGTGTTATGGGCCAGTGATCGACCCCAGACTCAGTGTCCTCATCTGTGTTATGGGCCCAGTGATCGACCCCAGACTCAGTGTCCTCATCTCTGTTATGGATCCAGTGATCGACCCCAGACTCAGTGTTCTCATCTGTGTTATGGATCCAGTGATTGCCCCCAGACTCAGTGTCCTCATCTGTGTTATGGATCCAGTGATCGCCCACAGACTCAGTGTCCTCATCTGTGTTATGGGCCAGTGATCCACCCCAGACTCAGTGTTCTCATCTCTGTTATGGATCCAGTGGTCGACCCCAGACTCAGTGTCCTCATCTGTGTTATGGGCCCAGTGATCCACCCCAGACTCAGTGTCCTCATCTGTGTTATGGATCCAGTGATCGCCCACAGACTCAGTGTCCTCATCTGTGTTATGGGCCAGTGATCCACCCCAGACTCAGTGTCCTTATCTGTGTTATGGGCCCAGTGATCGACCCCAGACTCAGTGTCCTCATCTGTGTTTTGGGCCCAGTGATCGACCCCAGACTCAGTGTCCTCATCTGTGTTATGGGCCCAGTGATCGACCCCAGACTCAGTGTTCAAATATCTGTTATGGGCCCAGTGATCGACCCCAGACTCAGGGTCCTCATCTGTGTTATGGCCCAGTGATCCACCCCAGACTCAGTGTCCTCATCTGTGTTATGGGCCATGTGATCGACCCCAGACTCAGTGTCCTCATCTGTGTTATGGGCCCAGTGATCGACCCCAGACTCAGTGTCCTCATCTGTGTTATGGGCTCAGTGATCGACCCCAGACTCAGTGTCCTCATCTGTGTTATGGGCCCAGTGATCGACCCCAGACTCAGTGCTGTCATCTGTGTTATGGGCCAGTGATCGACCCCAGACTCAGGGTCCTCATCGGTGTTATTGGCCCCGTGATTGACCCCAGACTCAGTGTCCTCATCTGTGTTATGGGCCCAGTGATCGACCCCAGACTCAGTGTCCTCATCTGTGTTATGGGCCCAGTGATACATCCCAGATTCAGTGTCCTCATCTGTTATGGGCCCAGTGAAGGACCCCAGACTCAGTGTCCTCATCTGTGTTATGGGCCCAGTGATCGACCCCAGACTCAGTGTCCTCATCTGTGTTATGGGCTCAGTGATCGACCCCAGACTCAGTGTCCTCATCTGTGTTATGGGCCCAGTGATCGACCCCAGACTCAGTGTCCTCATCTGTGTTATGGGCCCAGTGATCGACCCCAGTCTCAGTGTGCTCATCTGTGTTATGGGCTCAGTGATCGACCTCAGACTCAGTGTCCTCATCTGTGTTATGGGCCCAGGGATCCACCCCAGACTCAGTGTCCTCATCTGTGTTATGGGCCCAGTGATCGACCCCAGACTCAGTGTCCTCATCTGTGTAATGGGCCGAGTGATCGACCCCAGACTCAGTGTTCTCATCTGTGAGATGGACCCAGTGATCGCCCCCAGACTCAGTGTCCTCTTCTGTGTTATGGGCCCAGTGATCGACCCCAGACTCAGTGTTCTCATATCTGTTATGGGCCCAGTGATCGACCCCAGACTCAGTGTCCTCATCTGTGTTATGGGCCCAGTGATACACCCCAGAATCAGTGTCCTCATCTGTTATGGGCCCAGTGAAGGACCCCAGACTCAGTGTCCTCATCTGTGTTATGGGCCCAGGGATCCACCCCAGACTCAGTGTCCTCATCTGTGTTATGGACCCAGTGATCGACCCCAGACTCAGTGTCCTCATCTGTGTTATGGACCCAGTGATCGCCCCCAGACTCAGTGTCCTCATCTGTGTTATGGGCCCAGTGATTGACCCCAGACTCAGTGTCCTCATCTGCGTTATGGGCCCAGTGATCGAGCCCAGACTCAGTGTCCTCATCTGTGTTATGGGCCCAGTGATGCACCCCAGACTCAGTGTCCTCATCTGTGTTATGGGCCCAGGGATCCACCCCAGACTCAGTGTCCTCATCTGTGTTATGGACCCAGTGATCGACCCCAGACTCAGTGTCCTCATCTGTGTTATGGACCCAGTGATCGCCCCCAGACTCAGTGTCCTCTTCTGTGTTATGGGCCCAGTGATTGACCCCAGACTCAGTGTCCTCATCTGCGTTATGGGCCCAGTGATCGAGCCCAGACTCAGTGTCCTCATCTGTGTTATGGGCCCAGTGATGCACCCCAGAATCAGTGTCCTCATCTGTGTTATGGGCCCTGTGATCCACCCCAGACTCAGTGTCCTCATCTGTGTTATGGGCTCAGTGATCGACCCCAGACTCAGTGTCCTCATCTGTGTTATGGGCTCAGTGATCGACCCCAGACTCAGTGTCCTCATCTGTGTTATGGGCCCAGTGATCGACCCCAGACTCAGTGTCCTCATCTGTGTTATGGGCCCAGGGATCCACCCCAGACTCAGTGTCCTCATCTGTGTTATGGACCCAGTGATCGACCCCAGACTCAGTGTCCTCATCTGTGTTATGGACCCAGTGATCGCCCCCAGACTCAGTGTCCTCATCTGTGTTATGGGCCCAGTGATTGACCCCAGACTCAGTGTCCTCATCTGCGTTATGGGCCCAGTGATCGAGCCCAGACTCAGTGTCCTCATCTGTGTTATGGGCCCAGTGATGCACCCCAGAATCAGTGTCCTCATCTGTGTTATGGGCCCTGTGATCCACCCCAGACTCAGTGTCCTCATCTGTGTTATGGGCTCAGTGATCGACCCCAGACTCAGTGTCCTCATCTGTGTTATGGGCTCAGTGATCGACCCCAGACTCAGTGTCCTCATCTGTGTTATGGGCCCAGTGATCGACCCCAGACTCAGTGTCCTCATCTGTGTTATGGGCTCAGTGATCGACCCCAGACTCAGTGTCCTCATCTGTGTTATGGGCCCAGTGATCGACCCCAGACTCAGTGCTGTCATCTGTGTTATGGGCCCAGTGATCGACCCCAGACTCAGTGTTCTCATCTGTGTTATGGGCCCAGTGATTGTCCCCAGACTCAGTGCTGTCATCTGTGTTATGGGCCAGTGATCGACCCCAGACTCAGGGTCCTCATCGGTGTTATTGGCCCCGTGATCCACCCCAGACTCAGTGTCCTCATCTGTGTTACGGGACCAGTTATCAACCCCAGACTCAGTGTTGTCATCTGTGTTATCGACCCAGTGATCGACCCCAGACTCAGTGTCCTCATCTGTGTTATGGACCCAGTGATTGACCCCAGACTCAGTGTCCTCATCTGTGTTATGGGCCCAGTGATCGACCCCAGACTCAGTGTCCTCATCTGTGTTATGGGCCCAGTGATACACCCCAGATTCAGTGTCCTCATCTGTTATGGGCCCAGTGAAGGACCCCAGACTCAGTGTCCTCATCTGTGTTATGGGCTCAGTGATCGACCCCAGACTCAGTGTCCTCATCTGTGTTATGGGCTCAGTGATCGACCCCAGACTCAGTGTCCTCATCTGTGTTATGGGCCCAGTGATCGACCCCAGACTCAGTGTCCTCATCTGTGTTATGGGCCCAGTGATCGACCCCAGACTCAGTGTCCTCATCTGTGTTATGGGCTCAGTGATCGACCCCAGTCTCAGTGTGCTCATCTGTGTTATGGGCTCAGTGATCGACCTCAGACTCAGTGTCCTCATCTGTGTTATGGGCCCAGGGATCCACCCCAGACTCAGTGTCCTCATCTGTGTTATGGGCCCAGTGATCGACCCCAGACTCAGTGTTCTCATCTGTGAGATGGACCCAGTGATCGCCCCAGACTCAGTGTCCTCATCTGTGTTATGGACCCAGTGATCTACCCCAGACTCAGTGATCTCATCTGTGTTATGGGCCCAGTGATCGCCCCCAGACTCAGTGTCCTCATCTGTGTTATGGGCCCAGTGATCGACCCCAGACTCAGTGTCCTCATCTGTGTTATGGATCCAGTGATCGACCCCAGACTCAGTGTCCTCATCTGTGTTATGGGCCCAGTGATCGACCCCAGACTCAGTGTCCTCATCTGAGTTATGGATCCAGTGATCGCCCCCAGACTCAGTGTCCTCATCTGTGTTATGGGCCAGTGATCCACCCCAGACTCAGTGTTCTCATCTGTGTTATGGCCCAGTGATCGACCCCAGACTCAGTGTCCTCATCTGTGTTATGGATCCAGTGATCGCCCCCAGACTCAGTGTCCTCATCTGTGTTATGGATCCAGTGATCGACCCCAGACTCAGTGTCCTCATCTGTGTTATGGGCCAGTGATCCACCCCAGACTCAGTGTCCTCATCTGTGTTATGGGCCCAGTGATCGACCCCAGACTCAGTGTCCTCATCTGTGTTATGGGCCCAGTGATCGACCCCAGACTCAGTGTCCTCATCTGTGTTATGGACCCAGTGATCGACCCCAGACTCAGTGTTCTCATATCTGTTATGGGTCCAGTGATCGACCCCAGACTCAGTGTCCTCAACTGTGTTATGGGCCCAGTGATCGACCCCAGACTCAGTGTCCTCATCTGTGTTATGGACCCAGTGATCGACCCCAGACTCAGTGTTCTCATATCTGTTATGGGCCCAGTGATCGCCCCCAGACTCAGTGTCCTCATCTGTGTTATGGGCCCAGTGATCCACCCCAGACTCAGTGTCCTCATCTGTGTTATGGGCCCAGTGATCGACCCCAGACTCAGTGTCCTCATCTGTGTTATGGATCCAGTGATCGCCCCCAGACTCAGTGTCCTCATCTGTGTTATGGGCCAGTGATCCACCCCAGACTCAGTGTTCTCATCTCTGTTATGGATCCAGTGGTCGACCCGAGACTCAGTGTCCTCATCTGTGTTATGGGCCCCGTGATCCACCCCAGACTCAGTGTCCTCATCTGTGTTATGGATCCAGTGATCGCCCCCAGACTCAGTGTCCTCATCTGTGTTATGGGCCAGTGATCCACCCCAGACTCAGTGTCCTTATCTGTGTTATGGGCCCAGTGATCGACCCCACACTCAGTGTCCTCATCTGTGTTTTGGGCCCAGTGATCGACCCCAGACTCAGTGTTCTCATCTGTGTTATGGGCCCAGTGATCGACCCCAGACTCAGTGTCCTCATCTGTGTTATGGGCCAGTGATCGACCCCAGACTCAGTGTCCTCATCTGTGTTATGGGCCCAGTGATCGACCCCAGACTCAGTGTTCTCATATCTGTTATGGGCCCAGTGATCGACCCCAGACTCAGTGTCCTCATCTGTGTTATGGGCCCAGTGATCGACCCCAGACTCAGTGTCTCAATCTGTGTTATGGGCCCAGTGATCAACCCCAGACTCAGTGTCCTCAACTGTGTTATGGGCCCAGTGATCGACCCCAGACTCAGTGTTCTCATCTTGTTATGGGCCCAGTGATCGCCCCCAGACTCAGTGTCTCAATCTGTGTTATGGGCCCAGTGATCCACCCCAGACTCAGTGTCCTCATCTGTGTTATGGGCCCAGTGATCGACCCCAGACTCAGTGTCCTCATCTGTGTTATGGATCCAGTGATCGACCCCAGACTCAGTGTCCTCATCTGTGTTATGGGCCCAGTGATCGACCCCAGACTCAGTGTCCTCATCTGTGTTATGGGCCCAGTGATCGACCCCAGACTCAGTGTCCTCTTCTGTGTTATGGGCCCAGTGATCTACCCCAGACTCAGTGTTCTCATCTGTGAGATGGGCCCAGTGATCAACCCCAGACTCAGTGTCCTCATCTGTGTTATGGACCCAGTGATCGACCCCAGACTCAGTGTCCTCATCTGTGTTATGGGCCCAGTGATCTACCCCAGACTCAGTGTCCTCATCTGTGTTATGGGCCCAGTGATCGACCCCAGACTCAGTGTCCTCATCTGTGTTATGGGCCCAGTGATGGACCCCAGACTCAGTGTCCTCATCTGTGTTATGGGCCAGTGATCGACCCCAGACTCAGTGTCCTCATCTGTGTTATGGGCCCAGTGATCGACCCCAGACTCAGTGTTCTCATCTGTGAGATGGGCCCAGTGATCGCCCCCAGACTCAGTGTCCTCATCTGTGTTATGGATCCAGTGATCGACCCCAGACTCAGTGTCCTCATCTGTGTTATGGGCCCAGTGATCTACCCCAGACTCAGTCTTCTCATCTGTGAGATGGGCCCAGTGATCGACCCAAGACTCAGTGTCCTCATCTGTGTTATGGACCCAGTGATCGACCCCAGACTCAGTGTCCTCATCTGTGTAATGGGCCCAGTGATCTACCCCAGACTCAGTGATCTCATCTGTGTTATGGGCCCAGTGATCGACCCCAGACTCAGTGTCCTCATCTGTGTTATGGGCCCAGTGATGGACCCCAGACTCAGTGTCCTCATCTGTGTTATGGGCCCAGTGATCCACCCCAGACTCAGTGTTCTCATCTGTGTTATGGTCCCAGTGATTGTCCCCAGACTCAGTGTTCTCATCTGTGAGATGGGCCCAGTGATCGCCCCCAGACTCAGTTTCCTCATCTGTGTTATGGATCCAGTTATCTACCCCAGACTCAGTGTCCTCATCTGTGTTATGGATCCAGTGATCGCCCCCAGACTCAGTGTCCTCATCTGTGTTATGGGCCCAGTGATCGACCCCAGACTCAGTGTCCTCATCTGTGTTATGGATCTAGTGATCGACCCCAGACTCAGTGTCCTCACCTGTGTTATGGGCCAGTGATCGACCCCAGACTCAGTGTCCTCATCTGTGTTATGGGCCCAGTGATCGACCCCAGACTCAGTGTCCTCATCTCTGTTATGGATCCAGTGATCGACCCCAGACTCAGTGTTCTCATCTGTGTTATGGATCCAGTGATCGCCCCCAGACTCAGTGTCCTCATCTGTGTAATGGATCCAGTGATCGCCCCCAGACTCAGTGTCCTCTTCTGTGTTATGGGCCAGTGATCCACCCCAGACTCAGTGTTCTCATCTCTGTTATGGATCCAGTGGTCGACCCCAGACTCAGTGTCCTCATCTGTGTTATGGGCCCAGTGATCCACCCCAGACTCAGTGTCCTCATCTGTGTTATGGATCCAGTGATCGCCCCCAGAC
The DNA here is from genome assembly GCA_027563665.1 of Antrozous pallidus. NCBI lineage: Eukaryota > Metazoa > Chordata > Mammalia > Chiroptera > Vespertilionidae > Antrozous > Antrozous pallidus. The sequence continues at coordinate 110,599,362 of CM050514.1, read as the reverse complement.
TCAGTGTCCTCATCTGTGTTATGGGCCAGTGATCCACACCAGACTCAGTGTCCTTATCTGTGTTATGGGCCCAGTGATCAACCCCAGACTCAGTGTCCTCATCTGTGTTATGGGCCAGTGATCCACCCCAGACTCAGTGTCCTCATCTGTGTTTTGGGCCCAGTGATCGACCCCAGACTCAGTGTCCTCATCTGTGTTATGGGCCCAGTGATCGACCCCAGACTCAGTGTTCTCATATCTGTTATGGGCCCAGTGATCGCCCCCAGACTCAGTGTCCTCATCTGTGTTATGGGCCCAGTGATCGACCCCAGACTCAGTGTCCTCATCTGTGTTATGGGCCCAGTGATCGACCCCAGACTCAGTGTTCTCATATCTGTTATGGGCCCAGTGATCGCCCCCAGACTCAGTGTCCTCTTCTGTGTTATGGGCCAGTGATCCATCCCAGACTCAGTGTCCTCATCTGTGTTATGAGCCAGTGATCCACCCCAGACTCAGTGTCCTCATCTGTGTTTTGGGCCCAGTGATCGACCCCAGACTCAGTGTCCTCATCTGTGTTATGGGCCCAGTGATCGACCCCAGACTCAGTGTTCTCATATCTGTTATGGGCCCAGTGATCGCCCCCAGACTCAGTGTCCTCATCTGTGTTATGGGCCCAGTGATCGACCCCAGACTCAGAGTCCTCATCTGTGTTATGGATCCAGTGATCGACCCCAGACTCAGTGTCCTCATCTGTGTTATGGGCCGAGTGATCGACCCCAGACTCAGTGTTCTCATCTGTGTTATGGGCCGAGTGATCGACCCCAGACTCAGTGTCCTCATCTGTGTTATGGATCCAGTGATCGCCCCCAGACTCAGTGTCCTCATCTGTGTTATGGGCCAGTGATCCACCCCAGACTCAGTGTTCTCATCTCTGTTATGGATCCAGTGGTCGACCCCAGACTCAGTGTCCTCATCTGTGTTATGGGCCCAGTGATCCACCCCAGACTCAGTGTCCTCATCTGTGTTATGGATCCAGTGATCGCCCCCAGACTCAGTGTCCTCATCTGTGTTATGGGCCAGTGATCCACCCCAGACTCAGTGTCCTCATCTGTGTTTTGGGCCCAGTGATCGACCCCAGACTCAGTGTCCTCATCTGTGTTATGGGCCCAGTGATCGACCCCAGACTCAGTGTTCTCATATCTGTTATGGGCCCAGTGATCGCCCCCAGACTCAGTGTCCTCATCTGTGTTATGGGCCCAGTGATCGACCCCAGACTCAGTGTCCTCATCTGTGTTATGGATCCAGTGATCGACCCCAGACTCAGTGTCCTCATCTGTGTTATGGGCCCAGTGATCAACCCCAGACTCAGTGTCCTCATCTGTGTTATGGGCCCAGTGATCGACCCCAGACTCAGTGTCCTCTTCTGTGTTATGGGCCAGTGATCCATCCCAGACTCAGTGTCCTCATCTGTGTTATGGGCCAGTGATCCACCCCAGACTCAGTGTCCTCATCTGTGTTATGGGCCAGTGATCGACCCCAGACTCAGTGTCCTCATCTGTGTTATGGGCCCAGTGATCGACCCCAGACTCAGTGTTCTCATCTGTGAGATGGACCCAGTGATCGCCCCCAGACTCAGTGTCCTCATATGTGTTATGGATCCAGTGATCGACCCCAGACTCAGTGTCCTCATCTGTGTTATGGGCCCAGTGATCTACCCCAGACTCAGTGTTCTCATCTGTGAGATGGGCCCAGTGATCGACCCCAGACTCAGTGTCCTCATCTGTGTTATGAGCCCAGTGATCTACCCCAGACTCAGTGATCTCATCTGTGTTATGGGCCCAGTGATCGACCCCAGACTCAGTGTCCTCATCTGTGTTATGGGCCCAGTGATGGACCCCGGACTCAGTGTCCTCATCTGTGTTATGGGCCAGTGATCGACCACAGACTCAGTGTCCTCATCTGTGTTATGGGCCCAGTGATCGACCCCAGACTCAGTGTTCTCATCTGTGAGATGGACCCAGTGATCGCCCCCAGACTCAGTGTCCTCATATGTGTTATGGATCCAGTGATCGACCCCAGACTCAGTGTCCTCATCTGTGTTATGGGCCCAGTGATCTACCCCAGACTCAGTCTTCTCATCTGTGAGATGGGCCCAGTGATCGACCCAAGACTCAGTGTCCTCATCTGTGTTATGGACCCAGTGATCGAACCCAGACTCAGTGTCCTCATCTGTGTAATGGGCCCAGTGATCTACCCCAGACTCAGTGATCTCATCTGTGTTATGGGCCCAGTGATCGACCCCAGACTCAGTGTCCTCATCTGTGTTATGGGCCCAGTGATGGACCCCAGACTCAGTGTCCTAATCTGTGTTATGGGCCCAGTGATCCACCCCAGACTCAGTGTTCTCATCTGTGTTATGGATCCAGTGATCGCCCCCAGACTCAGTGTCCTTATCTGTGTTATGGGCCCAGTGATCGACCCCAGACTCAGTGTCCTCATCTGTGTTATGGGCCAGTGATCCACCCCAGACTCAGTGTTCTCATCTCTGTTATGGATCCAGTGGTCGACCCCAGACTCAGTGTCCTCATCTGTGTTATGGGCCCCGTGATCCACCCCAGACTCAGTGTCCTCATCTGTGTTATGGATCCAGTGATCGCCCCCAGACTCAGTGTCCTCATCTGTGTTATGGGCCAGTGATCCACCCCAGACTCAGTGTCCTTATCTGTGTTATGGGCCCAGTGATCGACCCCACACTCAGTGTCCTCATCTGTGTTTTGGGCCCAGTGATCGACCCCAGACTCAGTGTTCTCATCTGTGTTATGGGCCCAGTGATCGACCCCAGACTCAGTGTCCTCATCTGTGTTATGGGCCAGTGATCGACCCCAGACTCAGTGTCCTCATCTGTGTTATGGGCCCAGTGATCGACCCCAGACTCAGTGTTCTCATATCTGTTATGGGCCCAGTGATCGCCCCCAGACTCAGTGTCCTCATCTGTGTTATGGGCCCAGTGATCGACCCCAGACTCAGTGTTCAAATATCTGTTATGGGCCCAGTGATCAACCCCAGACTCAGTGTCCTCAACTGTGTTATGGGCCCAGTGATCGACCCCAGACTCAGTGTTCTCATATCTGTTATGGGCCCAGTGATCGCCCCCAGACTCAGTGTTCAAATATCTGTTATGGGCCCAGTGATCAACCCCAGACTCAGTGTCCTCATCTGTGTTATGGGCCCAGTGATCGACCCCAGACTCAGTGTCCTCATCTGTGTTTTGGATCCAGTGATCGACCCCAGACTCAGTGTCCTCATCTGTGTTATGGGCCCAGTGATCGACCCCAGACTCAGTGTCCTCATCTGTGTTATGGGCCCAGTGATCGACCCCAGACTCAGTGTCCTCTTCTGTGTTATGGGCCAGTGATCCACCCCAGACTCAGTGTCCTCATCTGTGTTATGGGCCAGTGATCCACCCCAGACTCAGTGTCCTCATCTGTGTTATGGGCCAGTGATCGACCCCAGACTCAGTGTCCTCATCTGTGTTATGGGCCCAGTGATCGACCCCAGACTCAGTGTTCTCATCTGTGAGATGGACCCAGTGATCGCCCCCAGACTCAGTGTTCTCATATGTGTTATGGATCCAGTGATCGACCCCAGACTCAGTGTCCTCATCTGTGTTATGGGCCCAGTGATCTACCCCAGACTCAGTGTTCTCATCTGTGAGATGGGCCCAATGATCAACCCCAGACTCAGTGTCCTCATCTGTGTTATGGACCCAGTGATCGACCCCAGACTCAGTGTCCTCATCTGTGTTATGAGCCCAGTGATCTACCCCAGACTCAGTGATCTCATCTGTGTTATGGGCCCAGTGATCGACCCCAGACTCAGTGTCCTCATCTGTGTTATGGGCCCAGTGATGGACCCCAGACTCAGTGTCCTCATCTGTGTTATGGGCCAGTGATCGACCACAGACTCAGTGTCCTCATCTGTGTTATGGGCCCAGTGATCGACCCCAGACTCAGTGTTCTCATCTGTGAGATGGACCCAGTGATCGCCCCCAGACTCAGTGTCCTCATATGTGTTATGGATCCAGTGATCGACCCCAGACTCAGTGTCCTCATCTGTGTTATGGGCCCAGTGATCGACCCCAGACTCAGTCTTCTCATCTGTGAGATGGGCCCAGTGATCGACCCAAGACTCAGTGTCCTCATCTGTGTTATGGACCCAGTGATCGACCCCAGACTCAGTGTCCTCATCTGTGTAATGGGCCCAGTGATCTACCCCAGACTCAGTGATCTCATCTGTGTTATGGGCCCAGTGATCGACCCCAGACTCAGTGTCCTCATCTGTGTTATGGGCCCAGTGATGGACCCCAGACTCAGTGTCCTCATCTGTGTAATGGGCCCAGTGATCCACCCCAGACTCAGTGTTCTCATCTGTGTTATGGTCCCAGTGATTGTCCCCAGACTCAGTGTTCTCATCTGTGAAATGGGCCCAGTGATCGCCCCCAGACTCAGTTTCCTCATCTGTGTTATGGATCCAGTGATCGACCCCAGACTCAGTGTTCTCATCTGTGTTATGGATCCAGTGATCGCCCCCAGACTCAGTGTCCTCATCTGTGTTATGGGCCCAGTGATCGACCCCAGACTCAGTGTCCTCATCTGTGTTATGGATCTAGTGATCGACCCCAGACTCAGTGTCCTCACCTGTGTTATGGGCCAGTGATCGACCCCAGACTCAGTGTCCTCATCCGTGTTATGGGCCCAGTGATCGACCCCAGACTCAGTGTCCTCATCTCTGTTATGGATCCAGTGATCGACCCCAGACTCAGTGTTCTCATCTGTGTTATGGATCGAGTGATCGCCCCCAGACTCAGTGTCCTCATCTGTGTTATGGATCCAGTGATCGCCCCCAGACTCAGTGTCCTCATCTGTGTTAGGGGCCAGTGATCCACCCCAGACTCAGTGTTCTCATCTCTGTTATGGATCCAGTGGTCGACCCCAGACTCAGTGTCCTCATCTGTGTTATGGGCCCAGTGATCCACCCCAGACTCAGTGTCCTCATCTGTGTTATGGGCCCAGTGATGGACCCCGGACTCAGTGTCCTCATCTGTGTTATGGGCCAGTGATCGACCCCAGTCTCAGTGTCCTCATCTGTGTTATGGGCCCAGTGATCGACCCCAGACTCAGTGTTCTCATCTGTGAGATGGACCCAGTGATCGCCCCCAGACTCAGTGTCCTCATCTGTGTTATGGATCCAGTGATCCACCCCAGACTCAGTGTCCTCATCTGTGTTATGGGCCCAGTGATCTACCCCAGACTCAGTCTTCTCATCTGTGAGATGGGCCCAGTGATCGACCCCAGACTCAGTGTCCTCATCTGTGTTATGGACCCAGTGATCGACCCCAGACTCAGTGTCCTCATCTGTGTAATGGGCCCAGTGATCTACCCCAGACTCAGTGATCTCATCTGTGTTATGGGCCCAGTGATCGACCCCAGACTCAGTGTCCTCATCTGTGTTATGGGCCCAGTGATGGACCCCAGACTCAGTGTCCTCATCTGTGTTATGGGCCCAGTGATCCACCCCAGACTCAGTGTTCTCATCTGTGTTATGGGCCCAGTGATTGTCCCCAGACTCAGTGTTCTCATCTGTGAGATGGGCCCAGTGATCGCCCCCAGACTCAGTTTCCTCATCTGTGTTATGGACCCAGTGATCGACCCCAGACTCAGTGTTCTCATCTGTGTTATGGGCCCAGTGATCGCCCCCAGACTCAGTGTCCTTATCTGTGTTATGGGCCCAGTGATCGACCCCAGACTCAGTGTCCTCATCTGTGTTATGGATCTAGTGATCGACCGCAGACTCAGTGTCCTCACCTGTGTTATGGGCCAGTGATCGACCCCAGACTCAGTGTCCTCATCTGTGTTATGGGCCCAGTGATCGACCCCAGACTCAGTGTCCTCATCTCTGTTATGGATCCAGTGATCGACCCCAGACTCAGTGTTCTCATCTGTGTTATGGATCCAGTGATCGCCCCCAGACTCAGTGTCCTCATCTGTGTTATGGATCCAGTGATCGCCCCCAGACTCAGTGTCCTCATCTGTGTTATGGGCCAGTGATCCACCCCAGACTCAGTGTTCTCATCTCTGTTATGGATCCAGTGGTCGACCCCAGACTCAGTGTTCTCATCTGTGTTATGGATCCAGTGATCGCCCCCAGACTCAGTGTCCTCATCTGTGTTATGGATCCAGTGATCGCCCCCAGACTCAGTGTCCTCATCTGTGTTATGGGCCAGTATTCCCCCCCAGACTCAGTGTCCTCATCTGTGTTATGGGCCCAGTGATCGACCCCAGACTCAGTGTCCTCATCTGTGTTTTGGGCCCAGTGATCGACCCCAGACTCAGTGTCCTCATCTGTGTTATGGGCCCAGTGATCGACCCCAGACTCAGTGTTCTCATATCTGTTATGGGCCCAGTGATCGACCCCAGACTCAGTGTTCTCATATCTGTTATGGGCCCAGTGATCGCCCCCAGACTCAGTGTCCTCATCTGTGTTATGAGCCCAGTGATCGACCCCAGACTCAGTGTCCTCATCTGTGTTATGGATCCAGTGATCAACCCCAGACTCAGTGTCCTCATCTGTGTTATGGGCCCAGTGATCGACCCCAGACTCAGTGTCCTCATCTGTGTTATGGACCCAGTGATCGACCCCAGACTCAGTGTTCTCATCTGTGTTATGGACCCAGTGATCGACCCCAGACTCAGTGTCCTCATCTGTGTTATGGGCCAGTGATCGACCCCAGACTCAGTGTCCTCATCTGTGTTATGGGCCAGTGATCGACCCCAGACTCAGTGTTCTCATCTCTGTTATGGATCCAGTGATCGACCCCAGACTCAGTGTCCTCATCTGTGTTATGGGCCAGTGATGGACCCCAGACTCAGTGTCCTCATCTGTCTTATGGGCCCAGTGATCGACCCCAGACTCAGTGTCCTCATCTGTGTTATGGGCCAGTGATCGACCCCAGACTCAGTGTCCTCATCTGTGTTATGGGCCAGTGATCGACCCCAGACTCAGTGTCCTCATCTCTGTTATGGATCCAGTGATCGACCCCAGACTCAGTGTCCTCATCTGTGTTATGGGCCAGTGATCGACCCCAGACTCAGTGTCCTCATCTGTCTTATGGGCCCAGTGATCGACCCCAGACTCAGTGTCCTCATCTGTGTTATGGGTCAGTGATGGACCCCAGACTCAGTGTCCTCATCTGTGTTATGGACCCAGTGATCGACCCTAGACTCAGTGTCCTCATCTGTGTTATGGGCCAGTGATCGACCCCAGACTCAGTGTCCTCATCTGTGTTATGGGCCAGTGATGGACCCCAGACTCAGTGTCCTCATCTGTGTTATAGGCCAGTGATCCACCCCAGACTCAGTGTCCTCATCTGTGTTATGGGCCAGTGATCGACCCCAGACTCAGTGTCCTCATCTGTGTTATGGGCCCAGTGATCGACCCCAGACTCAGTGTCCTCTTCTGTGTTATGGGCCAGTGATCCACCCCAGACTCAGTGTCCTCATCTGTGTTATGGGCCAGTGATCCACACCAGACTCAGTGTCCTCATCTGTGTTATGGGCCAGTGATCGACCCCAGACTCAGTGTCCTCATCTGTGTTATGGGCCCAGTGATCGCACCCAGACTCAGTGTCCTCATCTGTGTTATGGGCCCAGTGATCGACCCCAGACTCTGTGTCCTCATCTGTGTTATGGGCCGAGTGATCGACCCCAGACTCAGTGTCCTCATCTGTGAGATGGACCCAGTGATCGCCCCCATACTCAGTGTCCTCATATGTGTTATGGATCCAGTGATCGACCCCAGACTCAGTGTCCTCATCTGTGTTATGGGCCCAGTGATCTACCCCAGACTCTGTGTCCTCATCTGTGTTATGGGCCGAGTGATCGACCCCAGACTCAGTGTTCTCATCTGTGAGATGGGCCCAGTGATCGACCCCAGACTCACTGTCCTCATCTGTGTTATGAGCCCAGTGATCTACCCCAGACTCAGTGATCTCATCTGTGTTATGGGCCGAGTGATCGACCCCAGACTCAGTGTTCTCATCTGTGAGATGGGCCCAGTGATCGACCCCAGACTCAGTGTCCTCATCTGTGTTATGAGCCCAGTGATCTACCCCAGACTCAGTGATCTCATCTGTGTTATGGGCCCAGTGATCGACCCCAGACTCAGTGTCCTCATCTGTGTTATGGGCCCAGTGATGGACCCCAGACTCAGTGTCCTCATCTGTGTTATGGGCCAGTGATCGACCACAGACTCAGTGTCCTCATCTGTGTTATGGGCCCAGTGATCGACCCCAGACTCAGTGTTCTCATCTGTGAGATGGACCCAGTGATCGCCCCCAGACTCAGTGTCCTCATCTGTGTTATGGATCCAGTGATCGACCCCAGACTCAGTGTCCTCATCTGTGTTATGGGCCCAGTGATCTACCCCAGACTCAGTCTTCTCATCTGTGAGATGGGCCCAGTGATCGACCCAAGACTCAGTGTCCTCATCTGTGTTATGGACCCAGTGATCGACCCCAGACTCAGTGTCCTCATCTGTGTTATGGGCCCAGTGATCTACCCCAGACTCAGTGATCTCATCTGTGTTATGGGCCCAGTGATCGACCCCAGACTCAGTGTCCTCATCTGTGTTATGGGCCCAGTGATCGACCCCAGACTCAGTGTCCTCATCTGTGTTATGGGCCCAGTGATCCACCCCAGACTCAGTGTTCTCATCTGTGTTATGGTCCCAGTGATTGTCCCCAGACTCAGTGTTCTCATCTGTGAGATGGGCCCAGTGATCGCCCCCAGACTCAGTTTCCTCATCTGTGTTATGGATCCAGTGATCGACCCCAGACTCAGTGTTCTCATCTGTGTTATGGATCCAGTGATCGCCCCCAGACTCAGTGTCCTCATCTGTGTTATGGGCCCAGTGATCGACCCCAGACTCAGTGTCCTCATCTGTGTTATGGATCTAGTGATCGACCCCAGACTCAGTGTCCTCACCTGTGTTATGGGCCAGTGATCGACCCCAGACTCAGTGTCCTCATCCGTGTTATGGGCCCAGTGATCGACCCCAGACTCAGTGTCCTCATCTCTGTTATGGATCCAGTGATCGACCCCAGACTCAGTGTTCTCATCTGTGTTATGGATCGAGTGATCGCCCCCAGACTCAGTGTCCTCATCTGTGTTATGGATCCAGTGATCGCCCCCAGACTCAGTGTCCTCATCTGTGTTATGGGCCAGTGATCCACCCCAGACTCAGTGTTCTCATCTCTGTTATGGATCCAGTGGTCGACCCCAGACTCAGTGTCCTCATCTGTGTTATGGGCCCAGTGATCCACCCCAGACTCAGTGTCCTCATCTGTGTTATGGGCCCAGTGATGGACCCCGGACTCAGTGTCCTCATCTGTGTTATGGGCCAGTGATCGACCACAGTCTCAGTGTCCTCATCTGTGTTATGGGCCCAGTGATCGACCCCAGACTCAGTGTTCTCATCTGTGAGATGGACCCAGTGATCGCCCCCAGACTCAGTGTCCTCATATGTGTTATGGATCCAGTGATCGACCCCAGACTCAGTGTCCTCATCTGTGTTATGGGCCCAGTGATCTACCCCAGACTCAGTCTTCTCATCTGTGAGATGGGCCCAGTGATCGACCCAAGACTCAGTGTCCTCATCTGTGTTATGGACCCAGTGATCGACCCCAGACTCAGTGTCCTCATCTGTGTAATGGGCCCAGTGATCTACCCCAGACTCAGTGATCTCATCTGTGTTATGGGCCCAGTGATCGACCCCAGACTCAGTGTCCTCATCTGTGTTATGGGCCCAGTGATGGACCCCAGACTCAGTGTCCTCATCTGTGTTATGGGCCCAGTGATCCACCCCAGACTCAGTGTTCTCATCTGTGTTATGGGCCCAGTGATTGTCCCCAGACTCAGTGTTCTCATCTGTGAGATGGGCCCAGTGATCGCCCCCAGACTCAGTTTCCTCATCTGTGTTATGGATCCAGTGATCGACCCCAGACTCAGTGTTCTCATCTGTGTTATGGATCCAGTGATCGCCCCCAGACTCAGTGTCCTCATCTGTGTTATGGGCCCAGTGATCGACCCCAGACTCAGTGTCCTCACCTGTGTTATGGATCTAGTGATCGACCGCAGACTCAGTGTCCTCACCTGTGTTATGGGCCAGTGATCGACCCCAGACTCAGTGTCCTCATCTGTGTTATGGGCCCAGTGATCGACCCCAGACTCAGTGTCCTCATCTGTGTTATGGATCCAGTGATCGACCCCAGACTCAGTGTTCTCATCTGTGTTATGGATCCAGTGATCGCCCCCAGACTCAGTGTCCTCATCTGTGTTATGGATCCAGTGATCGCCCCCAGACTCAGTGTCCTCATCTGTGTTATGGGCCAGTGATCCACCCCAGACTCAGTGTTCTCATCTCTGTTATGGATCCAGTGGTCGACCCCAGACTCAGTGTTCTCATCTGTGTTATGGATCCAGTGATCGCCCCCAGACTCAGTGTCCTCATCTGTGTTACGGATCCAGTGATCGCCCCCAGACTCAGTGTCCTCATCTGTGTTATGGGCCAGTATTCCCCCCCAGACTCAGTGTCCTTATCTGTGTTATGGGCCCAGTGATCGACCCCAGACTCAGTGTCCTCATCTGTGTTATGGGCCCAGTGATCGACCCCAGACTCAGTGTCCTCATCTGTGTTATGGGCCCAGTGATCGACCCCAGACTCAGTGTTCTCATATCTGTTATGGGCCCAGTGATCGACCCCAGACTCAGTGTTCTCATATCTGTTATGGGCCCAGTGATCGCCCCCAGACTCAGTGTCCTCATCTGTGTTATGAGCCCAGTGATCGACCCCAGACTCAGTGTCCTCATCTGTGTTATGGATCCAGTGATCAACCCCAGACTCAGTGTCCTCATCTGTGTTATGGGCCCAGTGATCGACCCCAGACTCAGTGTCCTCATCTGTGTTATGGATCCAGTGATCGACCCCAGACTCAGTGTTCTCATCTGTGTTATGGACCCAGTGATCGACCCCAGACTCAGTGTCCTCATCTGTGTTATGGGCCAGTGATCGACCCCAGACTCAGTGTCCTCATCTGTGTTATGGGCCAGTGATCGACCCCAGACTCAGTGTTCTCATCTCTGTTATGGATCCAGTGATCGACCCCAGACTCAGTGTCCTCATCTGTGTTATGGGCCAGTGATCGACCCCAGACTCAGTGTCCTCATCTGTCTTATGGGCCCAGTGATCGACCCCAGACTCAGTGTCCTCATCTGTGTTATGGGTCAGTGATGGACCCCAGACTCAGTGTCCTCATCTGTGTTATGGACCCAGTGATCGACCCTAGACTCAGTGTCCTCATCTGTGTTATGGGCCAGTGATCGACCCCAGACTCAGTGTACTCATCTGTGTTATGGGCCAGTGATGGACCACAGACTCAGTGTCCTCATCTGTATTATAGGCCAGTGATCCACCCCAGACTCAGTGTCCTCATCTGTGTTATGGGCCAGTGATCGACCCCAGACTCAGTGTCCTCATCTGTGTTATGGGCCCAGTGATCGACCCCAGACTCAGTGTCCTCATCTGTGTTATGGGCCAGTGATCCACCCCAGACTCAGTGTCCTCATCTGTGTTATGGGCCAGTGATCCACACCAGACTCAGTGTCCTCATCTGTGTTATGGGCCAGTGATCGACCCCAGACTCAGTGTCCTCATCTGTGTTATGGGCCCAGTGATCGCCCCCAGACTCAGTGTCCTCATCTGTGTTATGGGCCCAGTGATCGACCCCAGACTCTGTGTCCTCATCTGTGTTATGGGCCGAGTGATCGACCCCAGACTCAGTGTCCTCATCTGTGAGATGGACCCAGTGATCGCCCCCATACTCAGTGTCCTCATATGTGTTATGGATCCAGTGATCGACCCCAGACTCAGTGTCCTCATCTGTGTTATGGGCCCAGTGATCTACCCCAGACTCTGTGTCCTCATCTGTGTTATGGGCCCAGTGATCGACCCCAGACTCAGTGTTCTCATCTGTGAGATGGGCCCAGTGATCGACCCCAGACTCACTGTCCTCATCTGTGTTATGAGCCCAGTGATCTACCCCAGACTCAGTGATCTCATCTGTGTTATGGGCCGAGTGATCGACCCCAGACTCAGTGTTCTCATCTGTGAGATGGGCCCAGTGATCGACCCCAGACTCAGTGTCCTCATCTGTGTTATGGACCCAGTGATCGACCCCAGACTCAGTGTCCTCATCTGTGTTATGGCCCAGTGATCCACCCCAGACTCAGTGTCCTCATCTGTGTTATGGGCCATGTGATCGACCCCAGACTCAGTGTCCTCATCTGTGTTATGGGCCCAGTGATGGACCCCAGACTCAGTGTCCTCATCTGTCTTATGGGCCCAGTGATCGACCCCAGACTCAGTGTCCTCATCTGTGTTATGGGTCAGTGATGGACCCCAGACTCAGTGTCCTCATCTGTGTTATGGACCCAGTGATCGACCCCAAACTCAGTGTCCTCATCTGTGTTATGGGCCAGTGATCGACCCCAGACTCAGTGTCCTCATCTGTGTTATGGGCCAGTGATGGACCCCAGACTCAGTGTCCTCATCTGTGTTATAGGCCAGTGATCCACCCCAGACTCAGTGTCCTCATCTGTGTTATGGGCCAGTGATCGACCCCAGACCCAGTGTCCTCTTCTGTGTTATGGGCCAGTGATCCACCCCAGACTCAGTGTCCTCATCTGTGTTATGGGCCAGTGATCGACCCCAGACTCAGTGTCCTCATCTGTGTTATGGGCCCAGTGATCGACCCCAGACTCAGTGTTCTCATCTGTGAGATGGACCCAGTGATCGCCCCCAGACTCAGTGTCCTCATCTGTGTTATGGGCCCAGTGATCTACCCCAGACTCAGTGTACTCATCTGTGAGATGGGCCCAGTGATCCACCCCAGACTCAGTGTTCTCATCTGTGTTATGGTCCCAGTGATTGTCCCCAGACTCAGTGTTCTCATCTGTGAAATGGGCCCAGTGATCGCCCCCAGACTCAGTTTCCTCATCTGTGTTATGGATCCAGTGATCGACCCCAGACTCAGTGTTCTCATCTGTGTTATGGATCCAGTGATCGCCCCCAGACTCAGTGTCCTCATCTGTGTTATGGGCCCAGTGATCGACCCCAGACTCAGTGTCCTCATCTGTGTTATGGATCTAGTGATCGACCCCAGACTCAGTGTCCTCACCTGTGTTATGGGCCAGTGATCGACCCCAGACTCAGTGTCCTCATCCGTGTTATGGGCCCAGTGATCGACCCCAGACTCAGTGTCCTCATCTCTGTTATGGATCCAGTGATCGACCCCAGACTCAGTGTTCTCATCTGTGTTATGGATCCAGTGATCGCCCCCAGACTCAGTGTCCTCATCTGTGTTATGGATCCAGTGATCGCCCCCAGACTCAGTGTCCTCATCTGTGTTATGGGCCAGTGATCCACCCCAGACTCAGTGTTCTCATCTATGTTATGGATCCAGTGGTCGACCCCAGACTCAGTGTCCTCATCTGTGTTATGGGCCCAGTGATCCACCCCAGACTCAGTGTCCTCATCTGTGTTATGGATCCAGTGATCGCCCCCAGACTCAGTGTCCTCATCTGTGTTATGGGCCAGTGATCCACACCAGACTCAGTGTCCTCATCTGTGTTTTGGGCCCAGTGATCGACCCCAGACTCAGTGTCCTCATCTGTGTTATGGGCCCAGTGATCGACCCCAGACTCAGTGTTCTCATATCTGTTATGGGCCCAGTGATCGCCCCCAGACTCAGTGTCCTCATCTGTGTTATGGGCCCAGTGATCGACCCCAGACTCAGAGTCCTCATCTGTGTTATGGATCCAGTGATCGACCCCAGACTCAGTGTCCTCATCTGTGTTATGGACCCAGTGATCGACCCCAGACTCAGTGTCCTCATCTGTGTTATGGACCCAGTGATCGACCCCAGACTCAGTGTCCTCATCTGTGTTATGGATCCAGTGATCGACCCCAGACTCAGTGTCCTCATCTGTGTTATGGACCCAGTGATCCACCCCAGACTCAGTGTTCTCATCTCTGTTATGGATCCAGTGGTCGACCCCAGACTCAGTGTCCTCATCTGTGTTATGGGCCCAGTGATCCACCCCAGACTCAGTGTCCTCATCTGTGTTATGGATCCAGTGATCGCCCCCAGACTCAGTGTCCTCATCTGTGTTATGGGCCAGTGATCCACCCCAGACTCAGTGTCCTTATCTGTGTTATGGGCCCAGTGATCGACCCCAGACTCAGTGTCCTCATCTGTGTTTTGGGCCCAGTGATCGACCCCAGACTCAGTGTCCTCATCTGTGTTATGGGCCCAGTGATCGACCCCAGACTCAGTGTTCTCATATCTGTTATGGGCCCAGTGATCGCCCCCAGACTCAGTGTCCTCATCTGTGTTATGGGCCCAGTGATCGACCCCAGACTCAGTGTCCTCATCTGTGTTATGGATCCAGTGATCGACCCCAGACTCAGTGTCCTCATCTGTGTTATGGGCCCAGTGATCGACCCCAGACTCAGTGTCCTCATCTGTGTTATGGGCCCAGTGATCGACCCCAGACTCAGTGTCCTCTTCTGTGTTATGGGCCAGTGATCCACCCCAGACTCAGTGTCCTCATCTGTGTTATGGGCCAGTGATCCACCCCAGACTCAGTGTCCTCATCTGTGTTATGGGCCAGTGATCGACCCCAGACTCAGTGTCCTCATCTGTGTTATGGGCCCAGTGATCGACCCCAGACTCAGTGTTCTCATCTGTGAGATGGACCCAGTGATCGCCCCCAGACTCAGTGTCCTCATATGTGTTATGGATCCAGTGATCGACCCCAGACTCAGTGTCCTCATCTGTGTTATGGGCCCAGTGATCTACCCCAGACTCAGTGTTCTCATCTGTGAGATGGGCCCAGTGATCGACCCCAGACTCAGTGTCCTCATCTGTGTTATGGACCCAGTGATCGACCCCAGACTCAGTGTCCTCATCTGTGTTATGGGCCCAGTGATGGACCCCGGACTCAGTGTCCTCATCTGTGTTATGGGCCAGTGATCGACCACAGTCTCAGTGTCCTCATCTGTGTTATGGGCCCAGTGATCGACCCCAGACTCAGTGTTCTCATCTGTGAGATGGACCCAGTGATCGCCCCCAGACTCAGTGTCCTCATATGTGTTATGGATCCAGTGATCGACCCCAGACTCAGTGTCCTCATCTGTGTTATGGGCCCAGTGATCTACCCCAGACTCAGTCTTCTCATCTGTGAGATGGGCCCAGTGATCGACCCAAGACTCAGTGTCCTCATCTGTGTTATGGACCCAGTGATCGACCCCAGACTCAGTGTCCTCATCTGTGTAATGGGCCCAGTGATCTACCCCAGACTCAGTGATCTCATCTGTGTTATGGGCCCAGTGATCGACCCCAGACTCAGTGTCCTCATCTGTGTTATGGGCCCAGTGATGGACCCCAGACTCAGTGTCCTAATCTGTGTTATGGGCCCAGTGATCCACCCCAGACTCAGTGTTCTCATCTGTGTTATGGGCCCAGTGATTGTCCCCAGACTCAGTGTTGTCATCTGTGTTATGGATCCAGTGATCGACCCCAGACTCAGTGATCTCATCTGTGTAATGGGCCCAGTGATCTACCCCAGACTCAGTGATCTCATCTGTGTTATGGGCCCAGTGATCGACCCCAGACTCAGTGTTCTCATCTGTGAGATGGGCCCAGTGATTGTCCCCAGACTCAGTTTCCTCATCTGTGTTATGGATCCAGTGATCGACCCCAGACTCAGTGTTCTCATCTGTGTTATGGATCCAGTGATCGCCCCCAGACTCAGTGTCCTTATCTGTGTTATGGGCCCAGTGATCGACCCCAGACTCAGTGTCCTCATCTGTGTTATGGATCTAGTGATCGACCCCAGACTCAGTGTCCTCACCTGTGTTATGGGCCAGTGATCGACCCCAGACTCAGTGTCCTCATCTGTGTTATGGGCCCAGTGATCGACCCCAGACTCAGTGTCCTCATCTCTGTTATGGATCCAGTGATCGACCCCAGACTCAGTGTTCTCATCTGTGTTATGGATCCAGTGATCGCCCCCAGACTCAGTGTCCTCATCTGTGTTATGGATCCAGTGATCGCCCTCAGACTCAGTGTCCTCATCTGTGTTATGGGCCAGTGATCCACCCCAGACTCAGTGTTCTCATCTCTGTTATGGATCCAGTGGTCGACCCCAGACTCAGTGTTCTCATCTGTGTTATGGATCCAGTGATCGCCCCCAGACTCAGTGTCCTCATCTGTGTTATGGATCCAGTGATCGCCCCCAGACTCAGTGTCCTCATCTGTGTTATGGGCCAGTATTCCACCCCAGACTCAGTGTCCTTATCTGTGTTATGGGCCCAGTGATCGACCCCAGACTCAGTGTCCTCATCTGTGTTTTGGGCCCAGTGATCGACCCCAGACTCAGTGTCCTCATCTGTGTTATGGGCCCAGTGATCGACCCCAGACTCAGTGTTCTCATATCTGTTATGGGCCCAGTGATCGACCCCAGACTCAGTGTCCTCAACTGTGTTATGGGCCCAGTGATCGACCCCAGACTCAGTGTTCTCATATCTGTTATGGGCCCAGTGATCGCCCCCAGACTCAGTGTCCTCATCTGTGTTATGGGCCCAGTGATCGACCCCAGACTCAGTGTCCTCATCTGTGTTATGGATCCAGTGATCAACCCCAGACTCAGTGTCCTCATCTGTGTTATGGGCCCAGTGATCGACCCCAGACTCAGTGTCCTCATCTGTGTAATGGGCCCAGTGATCGACCCCAGACTCAGTGTCCTCATCTGTGTAATGGGCCCAGTGATCGACCCCAGACTCAGTGTCCTCATCTGTGTTATGGGCCCAGTGATCGACCCCAGACTCAGTGTCCTCATCTGTGTTATGGGCCCAGTGATCGACCCCAGACTCAGTGTCCTCATCTGTGTAATGGGCCCAGTGATCGACCCCAGATTCAGTGTCCTCATCTGTGTTATGGGCCCAGTGATCGACCCCAGACTCAGTGTCCTCATCTGTGTTATGGGCCAGTGATCGACCCCAGACTCAGTGTCCTCATCTGTGTTATGGGCCAGTGATCGACCCCAGACTCAGTGTTCTCATCTCTGTTATGGATCCAGTGATCGACCCCAGACTCAGTGTCCTCATCTGTGTTATGGGCCAGTGATCGACCCCATACTCAGTGTCCTCATCTGTGTTATGGGCCCAGTGATCGACCCCAGACTCAGTGTCCTCATCTGTGTTATGGGTCAGTGATGGACCCCAGACTCAGTGTCCTCATCTGTGTTATGGACCCAGTGATCGACCCTAGACGCAGTGTCCTCATCTGTGTTATGGGCCAGTGATCGACCCCAGACTCAGTGTCCTCATCTGTGTTATGGGCCAGTGATGGACCCCAGACTCAGTGTCCTCATCTGTGTTATAGGCCAGTGATCCACCCCAGACTCAGTGTCCTCATCTGTGTTATGGGCCAGTGATCGACCCCAGACTCAGTGTCCTCATCTGTGTTATGGGCCCAGTGATCGACCCCAGACTCAGTGTCCTCTTCTGTGTTATGGGCCAGTGATCCACCCCAGACTCAGTGTCCTCATCTGTGTTATGGGCCAGTGATCCACACCAGACTCAGTGTCCTCATCTGTGTTATGGGCCAGTGATCGACCCCAGACTCAGTGTCCTCATCTGTGTTATGGGCCCAGTGATCGCCCCCAGACTCAGTGTTCTCATCTGTGAGATGGACCCAGTGATCGCCCCCATACTCAGTGTCCTCATATGTGTTATGGATCCAGTGATCGACCCCAGACTCAGTGTCCTCATCTGTGTTATGGGCCCAGTGATCTACCCCAGACTCAGTGTCCTCATCTGTGTTATGGGCCGAGTGATCGACCCCAGACTCAGTGTTCTCATCTGTGAGATGGGCCCAGTGATCGACCCCAGACTCACTGTCCTCATCTGTGTTATGAGCCCAGTGATCTACCCCAGACTCAGTGATCTCATCTGTGTTATGGGCCGAGTGATCGACCCCAGACTCAGTGTTCTCATCTGTGAGATGGGCCCAGTGATCAACCCCAGACTCACTGTCCTCATCTGTGTTATGAGCCCAGTGATCTACCCCAGACTCAGTGATCTCATCTGTGTTATGGGCCGAGTGATCGACCTCAGACTCAGTGTTCTCATCTGTGAGATGGGCCCAGTGATCGACCCCAGACTCAGTGTCCTCATCTGTGTTATGGACCCAGTGATCGACCCCAGACTCAGTGTCCTCATCTGTGTTATGGCCCAGTGATCCACCCCAGACTCAGTGTCCTCATCTGTGTTATGGGCCATGTGATCGACCCCAGACTCAGTGTCCTCATCTGTGTTATGGGCCCAGTGATGGACCCCAGACTCAGTGTCCTCATCTGTCTTATGGGCCCAGTGATCGACCCCAGACTCAGTGTCCTCATCTGTGTTATGGGTCAGTGATGGACCCCAGACTCAGTGTCCTCATCTGTGTTATGGACCCAGTGATCGACCCCAAACTCAGTGTCCTCATCTGTGTTATGGGCCAGTGATCGACCCCAGACCCAGTGTCCTCATCTGTGTTATGGGCCAGTGATGGACCCCAGACTCAGTGTCCTCTTCTGTGTTATAGGCCAGTGATCCACCCCAGACTCAGTGTCCTCATCTATGTTATGGGCCAGTGATCGACCCCAGACCCAGTGTCCTCTTCTGTGTTATGGGCCAGTGATCCACCCCAGACTCAGTGTCCTCATCTGTGTTATGGGCCAGTGATCGACCCCAGACTCAGTGTCCTCATCTGTGTTATGGGCCCAGTGATCGACCCCAGACTCAGTGTTCTCATCTGTGAGATGGACCCAGTGATCGCCCCCAGACTCAGTGTCCTCATCTGTGTTATGGGCCCAGTGATGGACCCCAGACTCAGTGTCCTCATCTGTGTTATGGGCCCAGTGATCGACCCCAGACTCAGTGTTCTCATCTGTGTTATGGTCCCAGTGATTGTCCCCAGACTCAGTGTTCTCATCTGTGAAATGGGCCCAGTGATCGCCCCCAGACTCAGTGTCCTCATCTGTGTTATGGGCCCAGTGATCGACCCCAGACTCAGTGTTCTCATCTGTGTTATGGATCCAGTGATCGCCCCCAGACTCAGTGTCCTCATCTGTGTTATGGGCCCAGTGATCGACCCCAGACTCAGTGTCCTCATCTGTGTTATGGATCTAGTGATCGACCCCAGACTCAGTGTCCTCACCTGTGTTATGGGCCAGTGATCGACCCCAGACTCAGTGTCCTCATCCGTGTTATGGGCCCAGTGATCGACCCCAGACTCAGTGTCCTCATCTCTGTTATGGTTCCAGTGATCGACCCCAGACTCAGTGTTCTCATCTGTGTTATGGATCCAGTGATCGCCCCCAGACTCAGTGTCCTCATCTGTGTTATGGATCCAGTGATCGCCCCCAGACTCAGTGTCCTCATCTGTGTTATGGGCCAGTGATCCACCCCAGACTCAGTGTTCTCATCTCTGTTATGGATCCAGTGGTCGACCCCAGACTCAGTGTCCTCATCTGTGTTATGGGCCCAGTGGTCGACCCCAGACTCAGTGTCCTCATCTGTGTAATGGGCCCAGTGATCTACCCCAGACTCAGTGATCTCATCTGTGTTATGGGCCCAGTGATCGACCCCAGACTCAGTGTCGTCATCTGTGTTATGGGCCCAGTGATGGACCCCAGACTCAGTGTCCTCATCTGTGTTATGGGCCCAGTGATCCACCCCAGACTCAGTGTTCTCATCTGTATTATGGGCCCAGTGATTGTCCCCAGACTCAGTGTTCTCATCTGTGAGATGTGCCCAGTGATCGACCCCAGACTCAGTGTCCTCATCTGTGTTATGGATCCAGTGATCGACCCCAGACTCAGTGTTCTCATCTGTGTTATGGATCCAGTGATCGCCCCCAGACTCAGTGTCCTCATCTGTGTTATGGGCCCTGTGATCGACCCCAGACTCAGTGTCCTCATCTGTGTTATGGATCTAGTGATCGACCCCAGACTCAGTGTCCTCATCTGTGTTATGGGCCCAGTGATCGACCCCAGACTCAGTGTCCTCATCTGTGTTATGGATCCAGTGATCGACCCCAGACTCACTGTTCTCATCTGTGTTATGGATCCAGTGATCGCCCCCAGACTCAGTGTCCTCATCTGTGTTATGGGCCAGTTATCCACCCCAGACTCAGTGTCCTCATCTGTGTTATGGGCCCAGTGATCGACCCCAGACTCAGTGTCCACATCTGTGTTTTGGGCCCAGTGATCGACCCCAGACTCAGTGTCCTCATCTGTGTTTTGGGCCCAGTGATCGACCCCAGACTCAGTGTTCTCATATCTGTTATGGGCCCAGTGATCGACCCCAGACTCAGTGTTCTCATATCTGTTATGGGCCCAGTGATCGCCCCCAGACTCAGTGTCCTCATCTGTGTTATGGGCCCAGTGATCGACCCCAGACTCAGTGTCCTCATCTGTGTTATGGATCCAGTGATCGACCCCAGACTCAGTGTCCTCATCTGTGTTATGGATCCAGTGATCGACCCCAGACTCAGTGTTCTCATCTGTGTTATGGATCCAGTGATCGCCCCCAGACTCAGTGTCCTCATCTGTGTTATGGATCCAGTGATCGCCCCCAGACTCAGTGTCCTCATCTGTGTTATGGGCCAGTATTCCACCCCAGACTCAGTGTCCTTATCTGTGTTATGGGCCCAGTGATCGACCCCAGACTCAGTGTCCTCATCTGTGTTTTGGGCCCAGTGATCGACCCCAGACTCAGTGTCCTCATCTGTGTTATGGGCCCAGTGATCGACCCCAGACTCAGTGTTCTCATATCTGTTATGGGCCCAGTGATCGACCCCAGACTCAGTGTCCTCATCTGTGTTATGGGCCCAGTGATCGACCCCAGACTCAGTGTTCTAATATCTGTTATGGGCCCAGTGATCGCCCCCAGACTCAGTGTCCTCATCTGTGTTATGGATCCAGTGATCGACCCCAGACTCAGTGTCCTCATCTGTGTTATGGATCCAGTTATCGACCCCAGACTCAGTGTCCTCATCTGTGTTATGGGCCCAGTGATCGACCCCAGACTCAGTGTCCTCATCTGTGTAATGGGCCCAGTGATCGACCCCAGACTCAGTGTCCTCATCTGTGTAATGGGCCCAGTGATCGACCCCAGACTCAGTGTCCTCATCTGTGTAATGGGCCCAGTGATCAACCCCAGACTCAGTGTCCTCATCTGTGTTATGGGCCCAGTGATCCACCCCAGACTCAGTGTCCTCATCTGTGTTATGGGCCCAGTGATCGACCCCAGAATCAGTGTCCTCATCTGTGTTATGGGCCCAGTGATCGACCCCAGACTCAGTGTCCTCATCTGTGTTATGGGCCAGTGATCGACCCCAGACTCAGTGTCGTCATCTGTGTTATGGGCCAGTGATCGACCCCAGACTCAGTGTTCTCATCTCTGTTATGGATCCAGTGATCGACCCCAGACTCAGTGTCCTCATCTGTGTTATGGGCCAGTGATCGACCCCAGACTCAGTGTCCTCATCTGTCTTATGGGCCCAGTGATCGACCCCAGACTCAGTGTCCTCATCTGTGTTATGGGTCAGTGATGGACCCCAGACTCAGTGTCCTCATCTGTGTTATGGACCCAGTGATCGACCCCAGACTCAGTGTCCTCATCTGTGTTATGGGCCAGTGATCGACCCCAGACTCAGTGTCCTCATCTGTGTTATGGGCCAGTGATGGACCCCAGACTCAGTGTCCTCATCTGTGTTATAGGCCAGTGATCCACCCCAGACTCAGTGTCCTCATCTGTGTTATGGGCCAGTGATCGACCCCAGACTCAGTGTCCTCATCTGTGTTATGGGCCCAGTGATCGACCCCAGACTCAGTGTCCTCTTCTGTGTTATGGGCCAGTGATCCACCCCAGACTCAGTGTCCTCATCTGTGTTATGGGCCAGTGATCCACACCAGACTCAGTGTCCTCATCTGTGTTATGGGCCAGTGATCGACCTCAGACTCAGTGTCCTCATCTGTGTTATGGGCCCAGTGATCGCCCCCAGACTCAGTGTTCTCATCTGTGAGATGGACCCAGTGATCGACCCCATACTCAGTGTCCTCATATGTGTTATGGGTCCAGTGATCGACCCCAGACTCAGTGTCCTCATCTGTGTTATGGGCCCAGTGATCTACCCCAGACTCTGTGTCCTCATCTGTGTTATGGGCCGAGTGATCGACCCCAGACTCAGTGTTCTCATCTGTGAGATGGGCCCAGTGATCGACCCCAGACTCACTGTCCTCATCTGTGTTATGAGCCCAGTGATCTACCCCAGACTCAGTGATCTCATCTGTGTTATGGGCCGAGTGATCGACCCCAGACTCAGTGTTCTCATCTGTGAGATGGGCCCAGTGATCAACCCCAGACTCACTGTCCTCATCTGTGTTATGAGCCCAGTGATCTACCCCAGACTCAGTGATCTCATCTGTGTTATGGGCCGAGTGATCGACCTCAGACTCAGTGTTCTCATCTGTGAGATGGGCCCAGTGATCGACCCCAGACTCAGTGTCCTCATCTGTGTTATGGACCCAGTGATCGACCCCAGACTCAGTGTCCTCATCTGTGTTATGGGCCCAGTGATCCACCCCAGACTCAGTGTCCTCATCTGTGTTATGGGCCCAGTGATCGACCCCAGACTCAGTGTCCTCATCTGTGTTATGGGCCCAGTGATCGACCCCAGACTCAGTGTCCTCATCTGTGTTATGGGTCAGTGATGGACCCCAGACTCAGTGTCCTCATCTGTGTTATGGGCCAGTGATGGACCCCAGACTCAGTGTCCTCATCTGTGTTATGGATCCAGTGATCGACCCCAGACTCAGTGTTCTCATCTGTGTTATGGATCCAGTGATCGCCCCCAGACTCAGTGTCCTCATCTGTGTTATGGGCCCAGTGATCGACCCCAGACTCAGTGTCCTCATCTGTGTTATGGGTCAGTGATGGACCCCAGACTCAGTGTCCTCATCTGTGTTATGGGCCAGTGATCGACCCCAGACTCAGTGTCCTCATCTGTGTTATGGATCCAGTGATCGACCCCAGACTCAGTGTTCTCATCTGTGTTATGGATCCAGTGATCGCCCCCAGACTCAGTGTCCTCATCTGTGTTATGGATCCAGTGATCGCCCCCAGACTCAGTGTCCTCATCTGTGTTATGGGCCAGTATTCCACCCCAGACTCAGTGTCCTTATCTGTGTTATGGGCCCAGTGATCGACCCCAGACTCAGTGTCCTCATCTGTGTTTTGGGCCCAGTGATCGACCCCAGACTCAGTGTCCTCATCTGTGTTATGGGCCCAGTGATCGACCCCAGACTCAGTGTTCTCATATCTGTTATGGGCCCAGTGATCGACCCCAGACTCAGTGTCCTCAACTGTGTTATGGGCCCAGTGATCGACCCCAGACTCAGTGTTCTCATATCTGTTATGGGCCCAGTGATCGCCCCCAGACTCAGTGTCCTCATCTGTGTTATGGACCCAGTGATCGACCCCAGACTCAGTGTCCTCATCTGTGTTATGGATCCAGTGATCGACCCCAGACTCAGTGTCCTCATCTGTGTTATGGGCCCAGTGATCGACCCCAGACTCAGTGTCCTCATCTGTGTAATGGGCCCAGTGATCGACCCCAGACTCAGTGTCCTCATCTGTGTTATGGGCCCAGTGATCGACCCCAGACTCAGTGTCCTCATCTGTGTTATGGGCCCAGTGATCAACCCCAGACTCAGTGTCCTCATCTGTGTTATGGGCCCAGTGATCGACCCCAGACTCAGTGTCCTCATCTGTGTTATGGGCCCAGTGATCGACCCCAGATTCAGTGTCCTCATCTGTGTTATGGGCCCAGTGATCTACCCCAGACTCTGTGTCCTCATCTGTGTTATGGGCCAGTGATCGACCCCAGACTCAGTGTCCTCATCTGTGTTATGGGCCAGTGATCGACCCCAGACTCAGTGTTCTCATCTGTGTTATGGATCCAGTGATCGACCCCAGACTCAGTGTCCTCATCTGTGTTATGGGCCAGTGATCGACCCCAGACTCAGTGTCCTCATCTGTCTTATGGGCCCAGTGATCGACCCCAGACTCAGTGTCCTCATCTGTGTTATGGGTCAGTGATGGACCCCAGACTCAGTGTCCTCATCTGTGTTATGGACCCAGTGATCGACCCTAGACTCAGTGTCCTCATCTGTGTTATGGGCCAGTGATCGACCCCAGACTCAGTGTCCTCATCTGTGTTATGGGCCAGTGATGGACCCCAGACTCAGTGTCCTCATCTGTGTTATGGGCCAGTGATCCACCCCAGACTCAGTGTCCTCATCTGTGTTATGGGCCAGTGATCGACCCCAGACTCAGTGTCCTCATCTGTGTTATGGGCCCAGTGATCGACCCCAGACTCAGTGTCCTCTTCTGTGTTATGGGCCAGTGATCCACCCCAGACTCAGTGTCCTCATCTGTGTTATGGGCCAGTGATCCACCCCAGACTCAGTGTCCTCATCTGTGTTATGGGCCAGTGATCGACCCCAGACTCAGTGTCCTCATCTGTGTTATGGGCCCAGTGATCGCCCCCAGACTCAGTGTTCTCATCTGTGAGATGGACCCAGTGATCGCCCCCATACTCAGTGTCCTCATATGTGTTATGGATCCAGTGATCGACCCCAGACTCAGTGTCCTCATCTGTGTTATGGGCCCAGTGATCTACCCCAGACTCTGTGTCCTCATCTGTGTTATGGGCCGAGTGATCGACCCCAGACTCAGTGTTCTCATCTGTGAGATGGGCCCAGTGATCGACCCCAGACTCACTGTCCTCATCTGTGTTATGAGCCCAGTGATCTACCCCAGACTCAGTGATCTCATCTGTGTTATGGGCCGAGTGATCGACCCCAGACTCAGTGTTCTCATCTGTGAGATGGGCCCAGTGATCAACCCCAGACTCACTGTCCTCATCTGTGTTATGAGCCCAGTGATCTACCCCAGACTCAGTGAACTCATCTGTGTTATGGGCCGAGTGATCGACCACAGACTCAGTGTTCTCATCTGTGAGATGGGCCCAGTGATCGACCCCAGACTCAGTGTCCTCATCTGTGTTATGGATCCAGTGATCGACCCCAGACTCAGTGTCCTCATCTGTGTTATGGCCCAGTGATCCACCCCAGACTCAGTGTCCTCATCTGTGTTATGGGCCATGTGATCGACCCCAGACTCAGTGTCCTCATCTGTGTTATGGGCCCAGTGATGGACCCCAGACTCAGTGTCCTCATCTGTCTTATGGGCCCAGTGATCGACCCCAGACTCAGTGTCCTCATCTGTGTTATGGGTCAGTGATGGACCCCAGACTCAGTGTCCTCATCTGTGTTATGGACCCAGTGATCGACCCCAAACTCAGTGTCCTCATCTGTGTTATGGGCCAGTGATCGACCCCAGACCCAGTGTCCTCATCTGTGTTATGGGCCAGTGATGGACCCCAGACTCAGTGTCCTCTTCTGTGTTATAGGCCAGTGATCCACCCCAGACTCAGTGTCCTCATCTATGTTATGGGCCAGTGATCGACCCCAGACCCAGTGTCCTCATCTGTGTTATGGGCCAGTGATCCACCCCAGACTCAGTGTCCTCATCTGTGTTATGGGCCAGTGATCGACCCCAGACTCAGTGTCCTCATCTGTGTTATGGGCCCAGTGATCGACCCCAGACTCAGTGTTCTCATCTGTGAGATGGACCCAGTGATCGCCCCCAGACTCAGTGTCCTCATCTGTGTTATGGGCCCAGTGATGGACCCCAGACTCAGTGTCCTCATCTGTGTAATGGGCCCAGTGATCCACCCCAGACTCAGTGTTCTCATCTGTGTTATGGTCCCAGTGATTGTCCCCAGACTCAGTGTTCTCATCTGTGAGATGGGCCCAGTGATCGCCCCCAGACTCAGTGTCCTCATCTGTGTTATGGGCCCAGTGATCGACCCCAGACTCAGTGTCCTCATCTGTGTTATGGATCTAGTGATCGACCCCAGACTCAGTGTTCTCATCTGTGTTATGGATCCAGTGATCGCCCCCAGACTCAGTGTCCTCATCTGTGTTATGGGCCCAGTGATCGACCCCAGACTCAGTGTCCTCATCTGTGTTATGGATCTAGTGATCGACCCCAGACTCAGTGTCCTCACCTGTGTTATGGGCCAGTGATCGACCCCAGACTCAGTGTCCTCATCTGTGTTATGGGCCCAGTGATCGACCCCAGACTCAGTGTCCTCATCTCTGTTATGGATCCAGTGATCGACCCCAGACTCAGTGTTCTCATCTGTGTTATGGATCCAGTGATCGCCCCCAGACTCAGTGTCCTCATCTGTGTTATGGGCCAGTGATCCACCCCAGACTCAGTGTCTCATCTCTGTTATGGATCCAGTGGTCGACCCCAGACTCAGTGTCCTCATCTGTGTTATGGGCCCAGTGGTCGACCCCAGACTCAGTGTCCTCATCTGTGTAATGGGCCCAGTGATCTACCCCAGACTCAGTGATCTCATCTGTGTTATGGGCCCAGTGATCGACCCCAGACTCAGTGTCGTCATCTGTGTTATGGGCCCAGTGATGGACCCCAGACTCAGTGTCCTCATCTGTGTTATGGGCCCAGTGATCCACCCCAGACTCAGTGTTCTCATCTGTGTTATGGGCCCAGTGATTGTCCCCAGACTCAGTGTTCTCATCTGTGAGATGTGCCCAGTGATCGCCCCCAGACTCAGTGTCCTCATCTGTGTTATGGATCCAGTGATCGACCCCAGACTCAGTGTTCTCATCTGTGTTATGGATCCAGTGATCGCCCCCAGACTCAGTGTCCTCATCTGTGTTATGGGCCCAGTGATCGACCCCAGACTCAGTGTCCTCATCTGTGTTATGGATCTAGTGATCGACCCCAGACTCAGTGTCCTCATCTGTGTTATGGGCCCAGTGATCGACCCCAGACTCAGTGTCCTCATCTGTGTTATGGATCCAGTGATCGACCCCAGACTCAGTGTTCTCATCTGTGTTATGGATCCAGTGATCGCCCCCAGACTCAGTGTCCTCATCTGTGTTATGGGCCAGTTATCCACCCCAGACTCAGTGTCCTCATCTGTGTTATGGGCCCAGTGATCGACCCCAGACTCAGTGTCCACATCTGTGTTTTGGGCCCAGTGATCGACCCCAGACTCAGTGTCCTCATCTGTGTTTTGGGCCCAGTGATCGACCCCAGACTCAGTGTTCTCATATCTGTTATGGGCCCAGTGATCGACCCCAGACTCAGTGTTCTCATCTGTGTTATGGATCCAGTGATCGCCCCCAGACTCAGTGTCCTCATCTGTGTTATGGTCCAGTGATCGACCCCAGACTCAGTGTCCTCATCTGTGTTATGGATCCAGTGATCGACCCCAGACTCAGTGTCCTCATCTGTGTTATGGATCCAGTGATCGACCCCAGACTCAGTGTTCTCATCTGTGTTATGGATCCAGTGATCGCCCCCAGACTCAGTGTCCTCATCTGTGTTATGGATCCAGTGATCGCCCCCAGACTCAGTGTCCTCATCTGTGTAATGGACCCAGTGATGGACCCCAGATGAGCAGGAAGCACAGGAAGCTGAGTTCGGCTCCTGCCTTGACCAAGGGGCGCAAGGCTATGGGACGAAATGCCCTCATTTATCTCCACCCTTCCCCCAGTCCCAGATCCCTGGGCGGCCCCAAGTCAGTGCTGGTGTTTGATCCCTAGGAGGACACTGTGAGTGCTGGCACAGGGTCCCTGTTTAGACTGAGTCAGGGGATTGGGTTCAGAGGAGGGACTGCTTCGTGGGCGTGGTCGGGGCGGAGTTAGGTTGGCATGTGGAGCCTGGGGATGGAATGCAGATGGTGGTGAGTTCCCTGGACTAGGTTCCTCCCCCATCTGGCAGACCCCCGCCCGCCCTGTTTGGGATGTGACCTCTCAGAGCTAAGTAGGGGCTGGAGTGCCCCACCCACAAGCCTGTCCCCCAGCCTGTGGTGAGGGACAGAGTGAGAGGTTGATGGGTGTATGGGAGGGGCAGGCAGAAGGCCGCCCTGTGGACTGGGAAGTGCCTGTGGGCAGGGGGACAAGGAGATACAGTTCTATTATTTCATAAAATCATTCTAAAAACTCAAAAGTGTCATAAATATTGTCTCCATGGCACATGCTCTTTTTGTTCGGGGTGTTTTCATTGTTGTTGTTGGTCCTCACCTGAGGATTTTCCACTGATTTTTAGAGAGAGTGGAAGGGAAAGGAGAGACAAAGAACCATCACTGTGAGCAGGGCACATGGACGGTTGCGTCCCTCAGGCGGCTCGACCAGAACAGGGGTTCCAGCCTGCAGCCCAGGCCACTGACTAAAGCTGAACCTGGGACCCTGCAGTTCCCAAGATAATGCTCCATCCTCCGCACAGCTGGTTAGGACAGGGATGCAGTTCCTACAATCTAAACAGAGTATAGTCTTCCGAAGGGACTCAGCAAGGATTCAGTTTCATTATCAGCTTCAGCTGTTCTCCAGGGCACTCTGTCCCAGACACCTGGTACCACAAACCAGCAGTAAAGAATCGTCACCACCGAACTGCAGAGGTTGTAGACTGAGTAGGAGACGAAGGTGGGATGCTTTCTGCACAGTGCGGGCAGAGAGTAATGTAAGTGGAATCCAAGATATTGACTTGATCTTCCCCTGGTATTCCTTTGCCTCATTGAAGAGACACAGGCTGCAGCAACTTGGGCCTGAGGAAAGTATGGCCATCAAACATTCAGGCTCTCAGCAATGAAGCTTTGGCCACGACATCAGTAACCAAGACATGCTGAGGTGCTAGCTGAGGGTAAGCGAGGGAGAAAGGGGTGAGCACCAGAGGCAGACAAGTGCAGTGACTTGGGCTTTAATTCATTCCTCGAATTTCTGTCTTTTAACGTTGCCCTAAGTGGGACAGAGCCATGGGAACTGTGGAAGAACTTTCCCCAAATAAAGGAATACAAGTAAATCTGCAGGGAGTGAGTGGCAGACTACGGCAGACATGAACATGGACCAGTGAGATCCATTGCTGAAGAAAATGTAATTGACTAGTGGACACAGCTAAAGTGTTTGAAACCTAGCAACATGATTGTACTATGGTCAAAATACACAGGCTGATTCCTGTCAAAACATGAATATGGAAGGACTACTTTTATGAATCTTTCAATCAAGTACTTCCCGTTGGCTTAGCCAAGATTTACTCTTAAAAAAATCTATAGTAATAATTTTTACTTAAACTCTTTATTCTTTAGAGTATTACATTTGTCTTCCCCCCTGCATTGACCTCTCCCTAGCTGTTTGCACACCCCAGCACATGTCCTCACCCCCCTACTGACTATGTCCATGGGTTATGTTTATATGCACGCATACACGTGTTTCGGTTGCTCTCCTATCCCCATCTCTTTCCCCTGCATTTCCTCTGAGGTTGGACGGTCTGTTTGATACATCTGAAGCATAGGCAATCCATCTTGTTCCCATAACCTCCATGTTATAAAAACTGCTGTTTGAGATTGTCCACTAAACATAGATGGTCTTTGTTCTGTGAATTAACTCTGCTATCCTTGGCTTCTGTCAACACACTCGCTTGAAAAAAGGTAAATTATCTGGCCTTGCAGGTTGCTTTGCTGACTTAAGGGTCTGGTCCATGCCAGGTACCAGTTCTCTGAATTGTACTGGGTACATGAAATTAGCAAAACCCATCCTATGATTAATTTCAGAATAGAGGGAAAACCATTTAGAGGTCTAGTGGACACTGGAGCAGATGCTAGTGTTATCAGCACAGAATTCTGGCCTCCAAGCTGATCCATGACAAAAGCTATGGGCTTAGTTAAAGGAGTAGGAGTCCCTGATGACACACAGCGTAGTGCTGCAGTGCTAAGGTGGCAAGATGAGGAAGGACAGGCAGGATGGTTTCAGCCCTATATCATCTCTGGAATTGCAACCAATTTATGGGGCCGGGATGTCTTAGAAGATTTATAGGCATGTATTATTACCAGCAAAGGACAGCAATTAAAACCTCAGAAAGAATATCAGATAGGATATCAACCTTTTTAGGAGTGGTCACTGCTCAGTCTCCTCACCTTCATGCTGATCCTATACAATGGAAAGATAATAAACCTGTATGGGTGGATCAGTGGCCATTAACCAAGGAGAAATTAAGTCATATTCATGAATTAATACAAGAACAAATAGAAGCTGGCCACATAGAGCCTTCCAATAGCCCTTGGAATACGCCTATATTTACAATCCCAAAAAGGCGACAGGAAAATGGCGATTGTTACATGACGTTAGAGCAGTTAACGCTACTATGCATACCATGGGAACTTTACAGCCTGGACTCCCAGCGCCTTCACAAATCCCTTTAAATTGGTCTCTTATTGTAGCAAATCTTAAAGATTGTTTTTTCACAATTCCCTTGGCACCTCAAGATAAACAGAGATTTGCATTTTCAGTGCCATCTATTAATAATATAAAACCCATGAAAAGATATCAATGGAAGTTTTTCCTCAAGGAATGGCCAATAGCCCTACTTTGTGTCAAAAATATGTGGCTCAAGCTGTTCAGCCTTTATAGATAAATACTCCCAATGTTATATTATTCATTATATGGATGACTTGCTTTTAGCAAGCCCACGGGAAGATCATATTTTGGCTATGTTTTCCCAATTACAAGAGGAGCTCCATAAATGGGGCTTAAGAATTGCTCCAGAAAAGGTACAGAAAGAAACTCCTTTTCAATATCTGGGAACCATAATTGAAAATCAATGCATTAAGCCTCAGAAGGTGGAAATAAGAAAAGATTGTCTTAAAACTTTAAATGACTTTCAGAAATTATTAGGGCATATTAACTGGTTAAGACCTTATTTGAAGATCTCTACAGGAGCAATGACAAATTTGTTTAATTTACTTAGAGGTGATTCTAATCTTTCCTCTCCCTGAACACTAACAGATAAAGCTAGGATTGAGTTGTTAAGAATTGAGCTGGCAATTTCCTCGGCCCAGGTAGCATGGGTTCAGCCTGAATTACCATTATTGGGACAAATTAACCCTACTGCAGGTAGTCCCACTGGAGTCATCTTTCAAAATAAAAATTCTCCTGCCATTATTGAATGGGTCCACCTAGGACATCAATCCTCTAAAACTGCAGTTACATATGTAGAACTAATGGCCCAATTAATATTTCAAATTAGAAGGGGAAGAGCCCCAGTGTCTCTACCTCCCCTTTACTAGGAAGCAATTAGAAATGTTATTTCAGACTGATATGAATTGGCAAATTGTGTTAAGTGGATATTCAGGGAACTTAGCTGTCACCTATTAGAAGATAAATTACTACAATTTTTATATAATACCTCCATCAATATAAAAAAATACTAAGCAGGAACCTATTCCTGGAGCTTTAACTGTTTTTACTGATGGATCATCTAATGGGAAAGCTGTCTATCATACAATAAATTCAGACTGAGTCATACTGACCTGTCATACTTCTGTACAAAGAATTGAACTTGAAGCTATTAAGGCTGCATTGCAGGACTTCCAAGAGCCCCTTAATATTGTCTCTGATTCCTCTTACGCTGCAAACTTAGTGAATAAAATTGAAACTGCCTAGGTTTAGTGATCAAAGTTTATTTTTATTATTTAAACAAGTTCAGCAGACTGTACAACAAAGACAGTATCCTTTTTATATCACTCACATTAGGGCTCATAGTGTCCTGCCTGGTCCTTTAACAAAAGGAAATGCACATGCTGATCAATTGGTTGCTTTATTAAAAGAAGCCTCAGAATCTCATCAGCTTTTACATCAGCCTGCCAAAATGCTGTCTAAACAATTCTCAATCACTCGACAGCAGGCAAAACAAATTGTTAAGGAATGTCCCACTTGCATGTTACCTCTACCTCAAGGGCTGAATACAGGAATCAATCCTAGAGGTCTATTAAGAGATCATATTTGGCAAATGGATGTAACACATTATACTTCTTTTGGATGCCTGGAGACATTACATGTTTCTGTAGATAACTTCTCAAAAGTGATATGGCCTATTGCATCTATAGGAGAAATGGCAAAACAGGTTATTAATCATTGCTTAGCTGCTTTTGCTGTTATGGGAGTTCCAAAAATTATTAAAACTGATAATGAGCCTGCTTACACAAGCTGTCAATTTAAGGATTTTTGTAAAAGGTGGAAAATTCAGCACATTACAGGGATACCATATAATTCTCAAGGACAAGACATTATTGAACGACAGTGATTACAATCCCAACTTGAAAAACAAAAAGGGGGGATGATGGAAAAATCACCTGTGGGTAGGCTGCACCAAGCCTTAATTACTTGAAATTTTTTCACTTGTGTTGCTGATGGAAGGACACGTATGGAGATACATTGGGAACAGAATAAAACAAAGGAAAATGATCTGGTTAAATATAAGGATCCCGAATCTGGTTTATGGAAGGGACCCAATCCATTATTAACCTTTGGCAGAGGGTATGCTTGTATATTTCCAGAGAATTTTTTCCAAAGCCATGTGGATTTCTGCTAGAAATATTAAACTGCAACAGGGATCCAAGAGAGAAACTAGTCAGACTAATAAGGATTTGGCACTGGAAGCCACACCATGTAGTTGCAGACAATCAACTATCTAGCCACAGAGAGCAGTGACTCCAAACAATCCATTGAAGATGAGGAGCAGGAGGAGTATGAGCTGGATAACTAACAACCTGGAGACCATCTTGGGCATGGTAAAGAGGATGGTACATATCTTCCTTGCCATCCTAATAATGATCAGCTGTATGGTAATATCTGGGCAAAATAGGGCAAATGGGGAAGTATTTTTGACATATGTTTCTGACCCTTCATGGGTAAGAACCCTTATGTGGGTTGATCCCCGCCTAATTAGTCATCAATAATACCAAGCATCTTGGTACGTTCAGGAGGAACATGGGTGGGGCAAGGAAGTATAATTACACAGGTGTCACCACCCAGTTTCCCTTTTGTAAAACATAAAATCAAACCACTGCTTCTTTGTGTGTAAAATTAAAGAGGGGTTTCTGGCTTGCTTGGATACTGATGAAATAGGGGACTATCACTACTTGCTCTTGGGAGAGGTGCAGAAAATATAATTAGATCCTGTATAAACAAAAAGAAATTGACAGCCAGTTTAAAATTGAATTGTTATGACCTATAGAAAAGAATATCCTTACATGATATTACTCTAAAATGTCATTATAATTTTTGCTACTTTATAACAGCATATTGTACAATTATTCCAAACAAACTTACAAACTAAATTTTTGAATGATTGGTAGCAAATTTAAAAGGGATATGAAAGGGTTTAATTTCTTCCACTGTGTGGAAGGCTCCTGGGGAAGGCACCTGAGCATTGTATATTGGCCTCTCTCGCCTTTTTGCCAAGAGGGACCCTTTTCTTACAATCTAATTGCCTATGGCTGTTGCTTTAGCTTTCTGTTCATCCTGAGGTTGAAACCTTGTAGTGGCTGATACCATGGATCTGTCTCTCACCCAGTGGTATGAGCTGGGCCCTCTCTGGAGAAGAAACCTGGGTTTCCCAAGATCTGTGATCAGTGCTGGGACCCCACTGATGGCCAGGGTGGGATCCCAAGGCAGGTGCTGGGCGTGGAGGCCATGGGGGCATAGACTATCAAGGAGACAGAACTGAACCTCACATCACCCTGCTTGGCCCCAGAGGATGGCTGGTTAGCCAGAGATGGGTATGATTCCTCAGGCAAGGAACAACCTAAGACAGGCACAGTCACAGAGGGGCCATCAGGAGAGAACTTGGGGATCAACAGAGGAGAGTGTCGACCCTCACCCCCCAACTATGCAGGGGCCTGAACTTTAGCCTCTACTGAGGGAGGTCTCCTGCCCCATGGCTGCTTTGCTTCCCATGACCCGTTCAGATAGGGAGCCGGGTAACAGACAGAGGTTTGGCCAAGCTCAGATTGGGGCCTAGGCAACAGAAACTTGACTAACAGCAGCTGCTCTATATCTAAATTAAGCGTAGCACCAGGAAAGCTAAGGGCCTGCTCAAGAATGCAAGTAATCCTTTCTACTGATATTTATAGGGCAAATTTGCCAAAACCGGTTTGGCTCAGTGGATAGAGCGTCAGCCTGCGGACTGAAAGGTCCAAGGTTCGATTCCAGTCAAGGGCGTATACCTTGGTTGCAGGCACATCCCCAGTAGGGGGTGTGCAAGAGGCAGCTGGTCAATATTTCTATCTCATTGATGTTTCTGACTTTCTATCCATCTCCCTTCTTCTCTGTGAAAAATCAATAAAATATATTTTTTAAAAAGACAATTTAAAATTTTAAAAAATGGATATTTATAGGGCAAATTAAATTTGTTATTAGACTATTGAATTTGATAGTAAAATAGTAACTAAGTTTTCAGATTAATTTAATTGGCTAATTGAAAT
Source organism: Antrozous pallidus (assembly GCA_027563665.1). NCBI lineage: Eukaryota > Metazoa > Chordata > Mammalia > Chiroptera > Vespertilionidae > Antrozous > Antrozous pallidus. The sequence continues at coordinate 110,564,738 of CM050514.1, read as the reverse complement.
AAGTAAATATTCAGGAAGGTTTAGTTGTACTAGATTAAAAGCTGTTCTTAAAGTATTAACTAAAATTTCTAATGGTGGTTCATTTCATGGTAATATTGCTTAACATGAAATGAAACTAAAGCAGTCATATTTTTGTGCAAAAAGAATAAAATTTATTATTTTTTTTTGTTTGATCAATTTGGTGTCTCTTTATTTTATTTTATTTTTTTTCTTTATTGTTCAGTTTATTAATTACATTGTTTCCCCTTTTTTATCCCCCTATATCTCGCCTCCACCCTGTACCTATCCCACCCTCCACCCTCACCTCCCCTCCCCAATGTCCTCTCCCATTGTTGCAAGATTTTTGTCCAATCTCTTGCTGTACTTCCCACAACCCTTTTCTCCCCAAGAATTGTCAGTCCATTCCCTCTCTATGTCCATGTTTCTGTTATATTCACCAGTTTATCCTGTTCATCAGCCTATCAATTCACTTGATTTTTATGTTCATTTGTTGATAGATGTGTACTTGTTGTTCATAATTTATATTTTTACCTTTTTCTTCTTCCTCTTCTTAAAGAATATCTTTCAGCATTTCATATAATATTGGTTTGGTGGTGATGAACTCCTTTAGCTTTTTCTTATCTGCGAAGCACTTCATCTGACCTTCAATTCTGAATGATATCTTTGCTGGGTAGTGTAATCTTGGTTGTAGATTCTTGCTCTTCATTATTTTGAATATTTCTTGCCACTCCCGTCTGGCCTGCATCGTTTCTGTTGAGAAATCCGCTGACAATCATATGGGTGCTCCCCTGTAGGTAACCAACTGTTTTTCTCTTGCTGCTTTTAATATTCTCTCTTTATCTTTTGCTCTTGGTATTTTAATTATGATATGCCTTGGTGTGGTCCTCTTTAGATTCCTATATTTTGGGGTTCTGTGTACTTCTTGGGCTTTTAAGTCAGTTTCTTTCACCAGGTGGGGAAAGTTTTCAGTCACTATTTCTTCAAGTAGGTTTTCATTACCTTGCTCTCTCTCTTTTTCTGAGACCCCAATAATTCGGATGTTGGCATGCTTGAGGTTGTCCCAGAGGCCCCTTACACTATCTTCAATTATCTGAATTCTTTTTGTTTCTTGCTTTTCCAGCTGAGTGGATTTTGCTTCTTTGTATTTCAAATCTTTGACTTGGTTCTTGTGGCCCTCTGGACTGCTTTTAGGACTTTGTGTAATATTTTTTATTTCAGTCTGTGTATGCTTGATTTCTAGTTGGTCCTTTTTTTTATCCGTGAGGGTCTGGTTCGTATCCTCAGAGGCCTTGTTCATTTCCTTGAGGATTTCATTCATTTCCTTGTAATTCTCATTCATTTGCTGGTTGGTCTTGTTTATTTCCTGGTAATTCTCATTAAGTTGATCGGCCTTTTCTAGGAGCCTCTTAAAAGCCTTATAACCGTGGTTTTGAACTCTATGTCTTGTCGTCTTTTCTCCTCCATTTCTTTCACACCTGATTTCTTTCCATGTCTCTGCATGGTGGCTGCTTTATGTGGTGGATATCCTCAAAGGGACAGTGGCTCAGTCTCCCCAGTTACCTGAGGTGGGTACTCTTACTGCAATCCTTTATGGGTTGTATTCAGTGTTTTTGAATTTAAACCCAGCTTGTTGTTGTTAGCCCTAGGAGGGTTTGACCTCCAGGCCAATTGGCTGTGAAGGGAGACTGTGTTCAGGTTGGATGGGCGGAGTCTCTGGGCTGCGCGCAGCAGCAATGGTGGCGGCGGCAGCTGGGTCCTATGCGGTGCTTGCGCGCGCGGGTCTCTGTTGGATGGGATGGCTGCAGACACTTCCAAGAGAAAGCCGCTAGTCTCTTCCCCTTGCCAGACCACCCCGCCTTTCCCCAAATGTGCCTGCACACCAAAAGTCTAGCCAAGGATTGTAAAAATAAATGGTTTCCGGAACCAGGAGACAAGTTTCCAGGGGGCAAGTCGCGGGTTTGAGCGACCCTTTCGCGGAAACTCGCAGTTCAGGAGCCTCTGCCGTGCCCCGCTTCCAGGGTGCGTCCCCCGGACCTCAGCCGGACCTCGCCTGGCGCTGGGGGATCCAGGCAGTGGGACGGACCTCGCCTGTCGCTGGGGAATCCGGGCAGTGGGACCGGGGGTGTTGCTCCAGTCCCAGCCCGCGCTAGCGCAACCAGGACGGCTCCTAACCTGTTTCTGTCTGAAAGGCTGCGCTCCCGCCGCACCTGAGTCTCAGTGTCCCACCTCCACTCCAGTTAGTGGAGTTGTCATTCAGCCAGCTTTCTGGCGATTCTGGGTGCTGTCTGTTCTGCTGTTATGTTGTCGTTCCTAAATCGTTGCGCGGGGCAGAACAATAGGTGTTCAACTATGCCGCCATCTTGGTGTTCTCCAAGAATAAAATTTAAAGTTATCAAGACTGCATTGTAAAAATTTCCAAAAGCCTCCATTAATTCCCAAAAAGGGGGATGGTGAAGTAATATGATGTAAGAAAAATTATTCTGTAAGTAAATTACATCTAGAAAATTTTTTACTTTGAAAAAATAGTTTTCATTTGTGATAACAGCAAGACATCTATGAAGGACATATGGTGTCAAAATAGATCAGGAAAAGATTATTTGGGCAAGTATGAAAAAGAATTATGAGTCAAATTTGTGAAAAGGATTCTTTTGTTAACTTTGTCGAGAGTGTGTTTGTGTGTTTTCAGGGGACAACTTTAAGACCGTGTGGATTAAAAACAGCCCAGAGATGGAAGACACTGATGATGCCTTGCCATGCTAGCAGTCAGCAGCTGTGCATTGCTGCAGGTGGCTCAGGATCTGACTGAAGAGGGTCAGAACTGCATTGTCATCATTTGTCCACCATCTAGATATTACTGCTGACATGTATACATGAATAATTGTTGGACGTCAAAAATGGGACTTAAGCATTTTATTCTTATATATTTATTTTGAAATTTGTGTATTTTTTAAAGGAAAGAAATGGGGAAGATGCCGGAAGCCAATCAGTGCTTTAATAATAGAGATCTGCAGACAAGGAGTTAAGAGGGCTGGGCAACCTTGACTGCTCTGAGGGGTCGGAACTGGTTACTGGGATGTTGGTGGTTGAAGCAGCCCCCACCTGTTAGTCCGAAGAAGATCTACTCATTGACTTTTACTGGTGTTTCTGGCCGGGGGATTCAGCTGTATCTTGTGATTTTAATCTTAATAAAAGGAGTGGTGAAGCCAGAGCGAGTGGGAGTTCTGCCACTAGAATGGAACTACTGCCTGGCCCCCATTTTCCAAATTAATATTTTTCTGAGTTTCCTCCAGAAACCCAAATCCTGAACTGGGGACCCTGAATCATGTGGGTCATGAAAAGGGGTTCCCATAACTGTACGTTCTCCCTGGGTACAATCTTGAACAAACAGGAATTTTGAATTCACTTATCCTGAATACCTCCTCACAGGCACCTCAATTACATGGTACACTACCACAGCCCTTCAGAGTGCTTCAGTGTGCTTAGCTGACAAACTTACCATGGGTGCTCCTGTGAGCCACCACTGGAGTGAGCATCTATCCACCACAGGTGCAGCAGCAAAAGCTGAGTCTGCCCACCGCACAACTGCAGAACTCTGGGCACCACAGTCATGCCTTTTCAGAGTGCAAGCCCCCTGAGCCACATCACCCTGAAAGACGGTTCCTTGGTGCCAGTGTGAGTCCCTGCTTGGAACATGTGAGTTCAATTAAGGGTGCAAGACAGCAAAACTTGGCACACTCTCCTCCATGGCTGCTGACTTCTAGACACTGAAGTTGTGCCTCTCAAGCTCACAGGCCCACATCAAGAGAACCCAAATACCTCAAGGAGGGAGCTGACATACATTACCAAGCCCAGGACAACCGAGACATTACACCATTAGCACCATCACCAAAAGCACCTGGGTAGCAAAGCAATTGGATCTACAATTAAAACATTACAGGAAAACATGGGAGACAAAAAAGCAATCCTCAAAGGAAAGAAAAAGAAGACTCACTAGAAAGGAAATTAAATGAAATTGAGGCTAGCAGCTTATCAGAGAAAGAATTCAGAGTAATGATTATAAGAATGTTTAAAAGGCTGGTTGACAAATACACAAACTCAATGAGAACTATAAGGAGCTGAACGAGAATGTCACCAACATGAAAAGAAACCAAGAGGAGATGAAGAACAACATAGCAGCAATAAAGAACACATTGGAAGGCCTAAACAGTAGACTAGAAGAGGCTGAGGACTGCCTCAGTGGATTAGAAGACAAGGTAGGAAAAAAGACACAAACACAGAAGCAACTGTAAAGAATTAAAAAGCAACAGGAGAGCCTAAGGGAGCTTTGGGACAACACAAAATGAAATAACATTTGCATAATAGAGATACCAGAAGGAGAGAAAGAGAAGAAAGGAATAGAAAACCTGTTTGAAAAAATGACAGAAAACTTCCCTGATATTGGCAAGAAAATAACTATGCAAGTCCAAGAAGTACACAGAGTCCCAAACAAGTTGAACCCCAAAAGAGCAACACCAAGACACATCATAATTAAATTAGCAAACAATAACAACAAAGTAAGAATCTTAACGGATGACAGGGAGAGACAAAAATTTATCTACAAGGGATCTCCCATTAGAATATCAACTGATTTCTCAACAGAAACACACCAGGCCAGAAGGGAATGGAATGAAATACACAAAGTGAGCAATGCAAGGGACTGAATCCAAGAACACTATACCCAGCAAGGCTATCATTAAAAATTGAAGATGGAATCAGGAGCTTCACAGAAAAAACAACAACAGCTAAGCAATGCAAGAAGTGCTAAATGGACTGCTGTAAAAAGAATAAATAGAAAGGCAAAAAGAAACACAAACACTGAGAAAAAATATGAGAGCAAACATGTACTAGTCAATAGTAACATTAAACATAAATAGGTTAAATGCACCAATCAAAAGACATATGGTAGCTAAATGGATAAAAAACATCCTATCTAATAAAAGAGTAACATGTAAATGTGACCATACCTTGGCTCCTGATTGGCTATGCTACCAGCCAATCAGGAGCTGGGGCGGGGCCAAGCAGCATGAGTGCCTGCCCCTGGGGGCAGAGATGAAGCAGCAGTGGCATGACACTGGCCAGAGCAGAGAAGACTGAAGGCTCTGGCTGGAGTGAAGCCTCCAGCGGCCAAAGCAAAAACGGAAGGCAACAGCCAGAGGGAAGGCCTGGGTCCCAGGTTCCAGAGGAAAACTGGTCCTGGCAGCCAGGGGAAGGAAAGCCTACTGAATGAATCTTCATGCAATGGGCCTCTAGTATATAGAATATATATGTATGCTGTCTACAAGAGACCCACCTCAGAGCAAAGGATTCACACAGACTGAGAGTGAAGGGATGGAAAAACATTTTTCAGGCAAATGGAAATGAGAAAAAAGCTGGGGTTGCGATACTTATATCTGATAAAGTAGACCTCAAAGTAAAGGCCGTAACAGGAGATAAGGAAGGCCATTACATGGTACTAAAGGGAACAATTCAACAGGAAGATGTAACACTGGTAAACATACATGCACCCAATGCAGGAGTACCCAAGTACATTTTTAAAAAACCTCCTGGTAGATATCAAGGGAGAGATTGACAACAATACAATCATAGTATAGGGCTTTAAGGCACCACTGACATAACAGGATAAATCCTCTGTAATAAAAGAGAAACATGCAAATTTGACCGTACCTTCACTCCTGATTGGCTATGCTACCAGCCAATCAGGAGTGGGGGCAGGGCCAAGTGGCATGAGTGCTGGGCCTGGGGGTGGAGATGAAACGGTGGTGGCGATGAGTGCCCAGCCCCCAGACACTGTGAGGGGAAGCGGTGGCAGCATCAGCAGCGGTGGTGGCGGCGGCAGGGAGCACTCGGCCCCTGGGCACTGTGAGTGGAATTGGCGGTGAGTGCCCAGCCCCCAGCAGGGCCCTAATCCCCAGCTGCTTGCAACCACCCGGCCCTGGGGGCTGGGCACTCACCACCAATTCAACTCACAGTGCCCAGGGGCTGGGCACTCGCTGCCACTGCGATTTCATCTCCACCCCCGGGCCCAGCACTCATGTCACTTGACCCCACCCCCACTCCTGCTAGGGCAGGCTGGGGGTGAGCCATCAGTTGGTCATCCCCTGAGGACTCCCAGTATGTGAGAGGGGGCAGGTTGGGTTGAGGGACCCACCTCCAGTGCACGAATTTTGTGCACCGGGCCCCTCGTTAGAAATAAATTACAATAAAAACATTACAAAAAATCTCAAACCATTGGAAGCTGAATAGCATGCTATTAAACAATGATTGTGTTATCAATGACATCAAAAAAGAAATTAAAAAAACATCCTGGAGGCTAATGACAATAAAAACAAAGTAATGCAAATGCTATAGGACACAATGAAATCACTCCTGAGAGGGAAGTTTATAGCTCTAAAGGTCTACCTCAAAAAACAAGAAAAAATGGCAATAAATCATCTAACTCAACAACTGAAAGAGTTAGAAAGAGAGCAACAAGAAAATCTCACTGTGAGCAGAAGGAAGGAAATAATAAAGATCAGAACATAAATGAATGACATAGATACAAAAAAAAAATACAAAAGATCAAGAAAGCCAAGAGCTGGTTCTTTGAAAGGATAAACAAGATTGATGAACCCCTAGCCAGGATCATGAAGAAGCAGAGAGAGATGGCCAAAATAAACAAAATCAGAAATGAAAGAGATGAAATAATAACAGATCCCACACTGGCCAGGCACCTCAACGGGAACCTCCACCCTGAAGAGGGTGTGGCCAGCTTAAAAACAGCCCTCAGTCCCTCACCCAGGCTGGCCATGCCCCCCCCCCCCCAGCAGGGACCCTCACCCCAATGCGGACATGGCCAGCCTGCAAACCACCACAGGTCCCTTGCTCAGGCTGCCCCGTGCCCCAAGGGAACCTCCACCCTGATCTGGGACACTCTTCAGGGCAAACCAGATGGCCCCCACCCATGCACCAGGCCTCTATCTATACTAATAAAAGGGTAATATGCTAATTAGACTGGGAGACCATCCAGGAGATTTTCCTGACATTCTTCTGGACAAAGTTATTATGTCGGGGCCAAGGTAGAGGCAGTTAAAGGCCAAAGGGAAGGGCAGTTGTGGGTGCTCAGGCTGGTGGGGGTGGGGGGCAGTTTGGGGTTAGCAGGCCAGCAGGGAAGGCAATTGAGAATGAGCATGCTGGCATGGGGGGCAGTTTAGGGTGAGCAGGCCAGCCAGCAGAGTGGTTAGGAGCAATCAGACAGGCAGGCAGGTAAGTGTTAGGAGCAAGCAGTCCCAGATTTTGAGAGGGATGTTGGACTGCCTGTTTAGGCCTGATCCCTGTAAACGGGCAGTAGGACATCCTTTGAAGGGTCCCCTATTGGAAAGGGTGCAGGCCAGGCTGAGAGACAACCCCCCCAACTTTGCACGAATTTTGTGCACCAGGCCACTAGTGTGTGTGTGTGTGTTTGTGTGTGTGTGTGTGTGTGTATTTTTTACACAAAAAATAAAATGTGAAGTTTCTTTCTCTTCAGCTGAGTTTTATTGCCCCAGATGGGCTGGTTTAAGACCACACTCTTCTGCCTGCCACTTCTCAATCTTCTGGTAGGCAATCAGCACCGTGCTGAAGTTGTAAGTGGTCCACTGCTCCTCTGTGTCTGTGTCCACAGCCCTGGCTGCAGGCAGGCAGGACCAATCTGTCTTTTTGCCTGTCTGCCTGCTTTTGATATTAATCACTCAAGTGTCTGTTTATGACAGGGCTTTAGAGGGGGTGATCCAGTATTGCTTTTTGGAACTGAACAGCCCCTCTTCAACCCAGACCCTGAGGGCTCCTTGAAAATATTAAGAGTCTTTGTTTCCTTTGTAAAGCTCAACGTGTAGGCTGGGCGTGGCCATATTAGCTGTTTTGTGGCTATATTAGTTGGGAGGGGCTGGCTCTTCAGGATAACGGCTTCTTAGGTTTGGAGGTCCTGAGTGTCTCAGTGCTGGATTCTTGATCACTTCTCCCTGTCCTGCTCTCCTCTACGGTCTCTCACCAGACTCTACCAATTGGCACTTCTAATGCGCCGCCGCCTCAGGTGAATGTTTGTAATTGAAAGGGCCTGTGAACTGGGTTTAGTCAATGAAAGCAAAGACAAAACAGAGGCAAAACAACCACGTGACTGCAAGTTCTTTCCCCCAGGCACCACGTGAATGACCAGGCAGGTCTTCAACTTGCGTTTCTGGGTGCAGCCTCTGGCGCTGTGGGATCAGAACTAGATTCCTCAGTCCCCAGAAGGCATGTGGACGTCCTTTCCACAGTCAGATGTCATGCCTGTCCCCACGAGATATGGACTTGGCACAGCACAGCCTCTGTCTGACGCTCTGGTCTCGCGGCCCCATGTCTCTCTCCCGCCCCATTCCCTGACCCTACCATTCTCCAGGAGTCCTCTGCTCTTCCCAGCTGCAAATTGCCTCATCTGCTGTGTCTAATTCACCTGTTCTTGGTGGATGTTATTCCATTTAGTTGCTCCTTCTATCTGCTGTGGGACAAGGTGCAGGACATATCTGTCTATTTGGCCACCATTTTTCTTCCTTTTAGCCAAGACTTTCTTTAATGTGCAATGCAAGACCTCCTTCTCCTCAGAAGTCAGAACTGCTGTAGTCTAGATACTCTCCCGCCTCCTCCAGCCTTTCCCAGTTGTCCATCTGAGATGTTTCCCGCCCTACATCTCTTACACACACAACCCTTCCTTGGTGTCTGCCTCCTAAAGGTGCAAAGCTGCCTGGCTGGCTTGGCTCAGTGGGTGAGCTTTGATCCACCAACCAAGTAATCACCGGTTAAGATTCCTGGTCAGGCAGGGCACATGCCAGGCTGTCCCGGGGGGCAGCTGATTGATGATGTTTCTTGTTGATGTTTCTATCTCTTTATCCCTATCCCTTCCTCTCTCTCTAAAAATAAATAAATAAACCATTTAAAGGCTAAAAACTAACACAGTTACTTATTGTTAATAAATGCAACAAGAATAAAAGGCTTTATATTGGCTAAGCCACTGTCATTAGTGTCAACAATGATTTTCATCAGGTGTCAGATGTGACCACAGTCAGTCTATGGATGTTGTCAGGAGTAGAAGCTGACTACCCTGACTTGCTCTACAGTAAAACAGTTCTACGTTCAGCAGTGACATTTTATTACTTTTTTTTTTTAGGTTAGAGCCAAAATTAAAATGTTTGGAGTCAAGAAGAACCACCTCCAACTATTTTTGAACCCTGGATGAATTTAGGAATGTCCTATTGTAGATTTGATCATGTTTCTTAATTCATTTTATCTAAAAATATAGGTAAAATTAATTTTAAGTCCTGATAACATATTTATATGCAAAACATATACTGCATAAAAGTCTTTTGATTATAATTATGATTATGATTGTTTGAATCATAAGTAAATTGTGAATATACACTTGTCAAACTGCTTTATATAATTCCTACATTGTCAAAAATAAGATTAAAAAGTAAAACTGCTATTACCACCCAATTTTGCAGGAGATATACTTTTCAATCTTTAACTAAGTTCTAATAAATTTAAGTTCAAAGTAAATTTCCATATTTAAAAATTTATTTACCTGGGTAATTGAGGAGCTCCCACTTCACCTTCTATTGGAAATAAACAATCTGAAACACTAGAGACCCGGTGAATAAAATTTGTGCATGACGGATAGCAGGGGATGTCCCTCAGCCCAGCCTGCACCCTCTCCAATCTGGGACCCCTCATGGGATGTCCAACTGCCTGTTTGGGCCCGATTCTGGTAGGGCAGTCGGTCATCCTTCTCACAATCCAGGACAGCTGGCTCCCAACTGCTCACCTTCCTGTCTCCCTGATTGCCCCTAACTGCTTCTGCCTGCCAGCCTGATCACCCCTAACCATTACCCTGCCAGCCTAACTGATGTCTAACTGCTCCCCTGCCAGCCTGTTTGCTCCCAACTTCCCTCCTCTGCTGGCCTGGTCACCCCTAACTGCCCTCCCCTCCAGGTTTGATTGCCCCCAACTGCCCTCCCTTGCAGGCCTGGTCCCTCCCAACTGCTATCCCCTGCCGGCCATCTTGTGGTGACCATCATTTGCTCACATGGGGGCAGCCATCTTGTGTGTTGTAGTGATGGTCAATCTTTATATTACTCTGCATGGGTGGGGGCCGGCTGGTTTGTCCTGCATGGGTGGGGGCTGGCTGGTTTGTCCTGAAGCGTGTCCCAGGTCAAGGTGGGGGTTCCCTTGGGGCATGGGGTGGCCTGTGCATGAGGCTTGTGGTGTTTTGCAGGCCAGCCATGCCCCCTGGTGATCCAAGCAGAGGCCCTGGGATCTGGGATTAATTTATGTTCTAGAATTGAAACTTTGTAGCCTAGAGCAGAACCAAGCCTTCTGTTTGCTCTGTAGCCACAGCCGTTTCTTTTTGAAACTTTGTAGCCTAGAGAGGAGGCCTAGGCACTAGGGCTGTAGAATCTTGGCTTCTTCCATTGCCCTGGCAATCCTAGCCTCTTCTCTCTCCAGCTCTGTGGCTGCAGCCATTTCTGTTGGGATATATGTATCTTCTATAATTGAAACTTTGTAGCATTGAGTGGAGGCCTAGGCCAGCAAGGGCAGGAGAAAAGTTTGGCTTCCTCCATTGCCGGGAACCTCAAGCCTCCCTCCTGCTCTCAGGGGCCGCAGCCATCTTGGTTGGGGTTTATTTGCATAATTTGCTCCTGATGCTTCTGGACGTGGCTTGATCAGAGGTATGCTCAATTTGCGTATTACTCTTTTATTAGATAGAATAGAGGCCTGGTGCATGGGTGGGGCCAGCTGATTTGCCCTGAAGGGTATCCCGGATCAGGGTGGGGGTTTCCTTGGGGCCTGGCGTGGTTTGCAGGCCGGCCTCACCCCTTGGCAACCCAAGTGGAGGCCCTGAGATATGGAATTTATTTATCTTCTACAGTTGAACTGTGTAGCCTTCTGCTCGCTCTGTGGCAGCAGCCATTTCTCTTGGAATATTTACCTTCTATAATTGAAATTGTGTAGCCTGGAGTGTAGGCCTAGGCTAGAAAGGGCAGGTGGAAAGCTTGGTTTTCCCCACTGTCGGGGAACCGAAGCGTCCCTCCTGCTCTCAGGGGCTGCAGCCATCTTGGTTGGTGTTTATTTGCATATTTGCTCCTGATTGGCTGGTGGGCATGGCTGGTGGACGTGGTTTGTGGGTGTAGTGGAGACATGGTCGGTTTGCATATTACTCTTTTATTAGATAGGATAATTACATGTTAAAAGACAAATATCTAGAAAAGAATCTAACAATTCTACACATGTCTTCCATATGTTCCTGGGTTAATATCAGTATTTGGAAGTACCTAGTTCCATGAAAAGACATTATGAAAAAATACATAAAATCTCATTACAAATTAGCATTGACAAAAGAATATTTGTAATTGATTTGCATTATAGGAAGCACTAACTTTGAACCACAATTAAGTGAAATATTCCCAAAAGAGTATAAGAGTATTCTCTGTTCTTCTCATTAGTAAACTTTATTAGCAAAACTTGTTTTCAATTATTATATTTTTAATTTCACCAAAAAGAAGATTTATAGAATTTTATTTTCTCACTTGTTATCTAATGACCTCCATAATATTCTCAGTTATGACTCTTGGCCCCCAAATCCTAAATTATACATTATCAGACTCTGTGTTTGTTTGTTTTTTTCTTGTAGTTTGGTATTGATTGAGAAATATTCCATTTCCCAGTGTTCTATTTAAGAATAATTCTATGATGTTTATAACAAAACAAATATGTTAATGAAAAAGTTCTATGAGGGGTTTCAGAACAATGCAGTTTAGGCTTTTATAATCAAGTTCCCCTAAACTTTTATCACCTGAAGCCATCATCTGTAGCTTGACATAGACAAAATTATTTAAAATTGTCCAACACACTTTATTATAGTAGTATTCTTAATATGATATTAGATGCATCTTTAATTTAATCTGTTAATTTTATTGTTGCTTAAAATATTTTAGCTATATTTATAATTTGCTTCAAAATACAAAGATACACCAATAACAGAAATATAGTGTAAAATATAATACTATTCAGAATTAGTTACAGATTCTACCTGGATTGCCTCCTAGTTATATTCTATAGCTATCAAGTTACTTTCATAAATTGCGATAAAAACACAGGGAGTGAGATAAATAAGAAGTTTATATTCAACCGAAAGTTTAATATAACAGATTAAATGAATTTGTGCTCACATTAATAATCTTCAAAAGGTACAATGTTAAAACTATGATACCACTAATAACAAGCCTTAAAAGAAATATGTACACCCAAAATGAAGCTTTAAATTTAAAATAATAGAGAACACCAAGATGGTGGCATAAGCAAACACCTATTGTTCTGCCCCGCGCAACGATTTAAGAACTACAACATAACAGCAGAACAGACAAGCACCCAGAATCGCCAGAAAGCTGGCTGAATGTAAACTCCACTAATAGGAGCAGAGGTGGGACACAGACTCAGGACCCGCGGGAGCGCAATCTTTCAGACGGAAACAGGTTAGGAGCCGCCCTGGGGCTGGAGCAGCGACCGGCCGGATTTCTCCTACAAGGAAGGGCGGAGGCGTCTCACTGCCCAGATTTCCCGAGCCGGGTGAGGTCCGAGATCCGGGGTACGAGAAGTCTCCCTGCACAGATTCCCCAGAACCGGTGAGGTCCGAGGTCCGGGGGACGCACCCTGGAAGCGGGGCACGGCAGAGGCTCCTAGTCCCAAGGGTCGCGCAAACCCATGACTTGCTCCCTGGAAACTTGTCTCCTGGTTCCGGAAACCATTTATTTTACAGCCCTGGGCTGGACTTTTGGAGTGCAGGCACATTTGGGGAGAGGCAGAGTTGTCTGGCAAGGGGAAGAGACTAGCGGCTTTCTCTTGGAGGTGCCTGCAGCCATCCCCATCCAACAGAGACTCCCGCGCGCGAGTGCCGCATAGGATGTAGCTGACACTGAGGCTGCCTGCGCAGCTCAGAGACTCTGCCCATCCAACCTGAACACAGTCTCCCTTCACAGCCAATTGGCCTGGAGGTCAAACCCTCCTAGGGCTAACAACAACAAGCTGGGTTTAAATTCAAAAACACTGAATACAACCCATAAAGGATTGCAGTAAGAGTACCCACCTCAGGTAACTGGGGAGACTGAGCCACTGTCCCTTTGAGGATATCCACCACATAAAGCAGCCACCATGCAGAGACATGGAAAGAAATCAGGTGTGAAAGAAATGGAGGAGAAAAGACGACAAGACATAGAGTTCAAAACCACGGTTATAAGGCTTTTCAAGAGGCTCCTAGAAAAGGCCGATCAACTTAATGAGAATTACCAGGAAATAAACAAGACCAACCAGCAAATGAATGAGAATTACAAGGAAATGAAAGAAACCCTCAAGGAAATGAACAAGGCCTCTGAGGATACGAACCAGACCCTCATGGATAAAAAAAAGGACCAACTAGAAATCAAGCTTACACAGACTGAAATAAAAAATATTACACAAAGTCCTAAAAGCAGTCCAGATGGCCACAAGAACCAAGTCAAAGATTTGAAATACAAAGAAGCAAAATCCACTCAGCTGGAAAAGCAAGAAACAAAAAGAATTCAGATAATTGAAGATAGTGTAAGGGGCCTCTGGGACAACCTCAAGCATGCCAACATCCGAATTATTGGGGTCTCAGAAAAAGAGAGAGAGCAAGTTAATGAAAACCTACTTGAAGAAATAGTGACTGAAAACTTTCCCCACCTGGTGAAAGAAACTGACTTAAAAGCCCAAGAAGTACACAGAACCCCAAAATATAGGAATCTAAAGATGACCACACCAAGACATATCATAATTAAAATACCAAGAGCAAAAGATAAAGAGAGAATATTAAAAGCAGCAAGAGAAAAACAGTTGGTTACCTACAGGGGAGCACCCATACGAATGTCAGCGGATTTCTCAACAGAAATGATGCAGGCCAGATGCGAGTGGCAAGAAATATTCAAAATAATGAAGAGCAAGAATCTACAACCAAGATTACTCTATCCAGCAAAGCTGTCATTCAGAATTGAAGGTCAGATGAAGTGCTTCGCAGATAAGAAAAAGCTAAAGGAGTTCATCACCACCAAACCAGTATTATATGAAATGCTGAAAGATATTCTTTAAGAAGAGGAAGAAGAAAAAGGTAAAAATATAAATTATGAACAACAAATACACATCTATCAACAAATGAACTTAAAAGTCAAGTGAACTGATAAGCTGATGAACAAGATAAACTGGTGACTATAACAGAAACATGGACAGAGAGAGGGAATGGACTGACAATTCTTGGGGAGAAAAGGGTTGTAGGAAGTACAGCAAGAGATTGGACAAAAATCGTGCAACAATGGGAGAGGACATTGGGGAGGGGAGGTGAGGGCGGAGGGTGGGATAGGTACAGGGTGGAGGCGAGATATAGGGGGATAAAAAAGGGGAAACAATGTAATTAATAAACTGAACAATAAAATAAATAAATAAATAAATAAATAAATAAATAAATAAATTTAAAATAATAAATATTAGTTATACTACTTTTCTAAATGTAACTTTAAGACTGTTATTAAAAGTGTAAAATAAATTAGATTGAGATTGTTAGGACACTTTTTTATTATTTCAAAAGATAAATACTTTGGCCCTAACCAGTTTAGCTCAGTGGATAGAGTTGGGCTGTGAACTGAAGGTTCTTCAGTCCGATTCCAGTCAAGCGCATGAACCTTGGTTGTGGGCGCATCCCCAGTCGGGGCCGTGCAGCAAGCAGCCAGATGATTGATGTTCTCATCACTGTTTCTAACTCTTTTCTTCTCCCTTCCTCTCTGTAAAAAAATCAATAAAGCATATACTTTTAAAAAGATAAATACCTTTTAAAAATTAAATTCATCCCAAATTTACTTCTTCAGCAGGCTAATTAATAGAACAGAATTAAATTTTGTTAATTGAAGTAAGATAATTAATTGAAGTAATCTCAGGACTTGAAATTAATTTTAATGTTCTAATAGATACCTTTATATCAAGAAATCTTTCAGAGGAACCAAGATGGCAGCATAGGTATACACTGATCGTGCTGCCCTGCACAACAATTCCAAAACCACAACATAACAACAAAAGAAACATCATCCAGAATCACCGGAAAGCTGGCTGAGTGAAAATTCCACAAATAAAAGTAAAGGTGGGACACTGAGACTCAGAAGAGCGGCAGAGTGCAGCCTTGAAGATACGCATGGAATCGGAGGTTAGGAGCCTTGAGCGTGCGCAGGCTGTAGGGCTGGCAGCAGCAATCCCGGCTGGATTTCTCCAATGGGGAGGATGGAGATGTCTCACTGCACAGATTCCCCAGTGCCAGGCGAGGTCTGAGGTCAGGGGTACGTGAAGACATCCCACTGCACAGATTCCCCAGTGCTAGGCGAGGTCCGAGGTCAGGGGTATGCATGCTAAAAGCTGGACATGGCAGAGGTCTCCGAGTTTGAGGAGAGTGCGCATAGCTTTGCACTTAAAGTACACGACAGCACAGAGAGGACGCGCAGACCACCGGACTGCTTTGTTTTACAATCCTGGGCAAGACTTTGGGTGTGCAGACTCATTTGGGGAGAGACAGAGTTGTCTGGCAATGGGTGGAGACCAGCGGCGGCTTTCTCTTAGAGGTGCGCAGCCGTTACCACATGGCACAGAGACCCACTCGCCGCATAGGGTGTAGCTGATGCTGCCACTGCCTGCTCAGCCCAGAGACTCTGCCCATCCAACCTGAACACAGCTCACCTCCACACCCAACTGGTCTGGAGGTCAAACCTTCCTAGTGCTAACAACAATTAGCTGAGCTTAACTCCAACAATACTGTACAACCCATAAAGGATTGCAGTAAGAGTATCCACCTCAGGTAACTGGGGAGGCTGAGCCACTGACCCTTAGAGGACATCTACCACACAAAGCTAATGGACCAACTCAGGGAAACAGCCACAATTCAGAGAAATGGAAAGAAATCAGGTGTGAAAGAAATGGAGGAAAAGAGAAGACTAGACATAGAGTTCAAAACCACGGTAATTAGTTTTTGCAAGAGACACCTAGAAAAGGCTGATGAACTTAATGAGAACTACGAAGAAATGAACAAGACCAACGAGGAAATGAACAAGACCTACAAGGATATCAATGAGACCCCTCAAGGATATGTAAAAGGACCAACTAGAAATTAAGCATACACTGACTGAAATAAAAAATATTACACAAAGTCCTAAAAGCAGTCCAGAGGGCCACAAGAACCAAGTCAAAGATTTGAAATACAAAGAAGCAAAATCCACTCGGCTGGAAAAGCAAGAAGCAAAAAGAATCCAGATAATTGAAGATAGTGTAAGGGGCCTCTGGGACAACCTCAAGCATGCCAACATCTGAATTATGGGGTGCCAGAAAAAGAGAGAGAGCAAGGTAATGAAAACCTACTCGAAGAAATAGTGACTGAAAACTTCCCCCACCTGGTGAAAGAAACTGACTTAAAAGCCCAAGAAGTACACAGAACCCCAAAATATAGGAATCTAAAGAGGACCACACCAAGACACATAATAATTAAAATGCCAAGAGCAAAAGATAAAGAGAGAATATTAAAAGCAGCAAGAGAAAAACAGTTAGTTACCTATAAGGGAGCACCCATACGATTGTCAGCTGATTTCTCAACAGAAATGATACAGGCCAGATGGGAGTGGCAAGAAATATTCAAAGTAATGAATAGCAAGAATCTACAACCAAGATTACTCTATCCAGCAAAGCTATCATTCAGAATTGAAGGTCAGATAAAGTGCTTCGCAGATAAGAAAAAGCTAAAGGAGTTCGTCACCACCAAACCAGTATTATATGAAATGCTGAAAGATATCCTTTAAGAAGAGGAAGAAGAAAGAGGTAAAAATATACATTATGAACAACAAATACACATCTATCAACAAATGAATTTAAAAATCAAGTGAATTGATAGGCTGATGAACAGGATAAACTGGTGACAATAACAGAATCATGGACATAGAGAGGGAATGGACTGACAATTCTTGGGGAGAAAAAGGGTGTGGGAAGTTCAGCAAGAGACTGGACAAAAGTCTTGCAACAATAGGAGAGGACAGTGGAGGGGAGTGGTGAGAGTAAAGGGTGGGGTGGGTACAGGGTGGAGGGGAGCTTTAGGGGGATAAAAAAGGGGGAACAATGTAATTAATATTCTGAACCATAAAGAGAAAATAAATAAATAAATCTTTCAGATGCTTTGCTAGCATTATATAAAAATGGATAAAGGCATTATTAGCTTAACTTTGGAGAATGTGAGAGGGAATTATCCATTTCAGGCTAATCACAATAAATGAGATAGATTAATGCAGTTTTTCATTAAGACTAATCTCCATGGATGTGTTAGATATTTCAGAATAAGCTTTAAAACACTATATATGTAAGCTATTTGTTCCAGCTTAATAGTTACTGGAAGCTATAACCATCTGGCAGTTGTTTTCCGGCCCATGTAAAATGAATCGAGGGGCTCATTTCTGTCTCTATTGAGCACATGTTCAGGTCACAAGAAATACCACCACAATTTCCATCATAATTACCAACCTCAAGCATGTTGTGGGCTGCATGGTAATGGAACATAGGCTATTCTCCAAATTGGAAATGGATCTATTTAGATACAAATAAAAGTGCCATTTGCTCAATCAGCATCAGGAGAACTAGCATTTCTGTGTAGTGTAAGTTTCAAAAACAAAAAGATTTTATTTGGACTGAAGGTCTTCTTTGAAAACTTCTTTCTCATTAATAATTTTCAGATATGATATACAGCAAAGTGTATGTCATTACAGTTCTTAACATTTTGGAGAAAACAGACTCTTCTGAGAATTTCATAAAAGCTATAGAACCTATCCCATAAAATTAACTTATATACATATACCAATATTTTTATGCAATGTCAAAGACTACAGAATACCCTTACCCTTGTGGAAGAGCAAAGCTTGCCACTCAAAAATACACCTCTTTGGGACATTGATGATTTGAAGCTGGTTATTTTAAGAAACAGAAAAAAACAAAACAAAACAAACAAACAAAAACACCTTTCACTTTTTCCCTAACTGCCTGAAAGAATTTAGACAGAGGACCTACTCTAGGAATGGAGTTATCATAATCAATAACTACACTCTA
This sequence comes from Antrozous pallidus, assembly GCA_027563665.1. Classification (NCBI taxonomy): domain Eukaryota; kingdom Metazoa; phylum Chordata; class Mammalia; order Chiroptera; family Vespertilionidae; genus Antrozous; species Antrozous pallidus. The sequence continues at coordinate 110,546,528 of CM050514.1, read as the reverse complement.
ATAGAGTGTGATAGACAAAAAGGAGCCCAGCAAGGCCTATTTGATAAAAGTCATCTCTGGGTTCTATTTTTGAAGATGGCTCAGCAAACATTTGTTTACCAAATATTTGCCTTTCCATATCTATGTGAATTGCCTTCCTGCCCTTTGAAGTACCAACCACAACCACCACCCCACTTCCTCTCCTTAGCTCAAGATGGTCTCATATTCTTAAAGAATCCCCAAATGCGCATCCTATATAATAAAGAGGTAATATGCAAATTGACCATCACTCGAACACACAAGATGGTTGCCCCTCATTGCCCTTCCCTGCAGGCCTGGTCCCCCCCACAACTGCCTTACCTTTCAGGCCTGGTCACCCCTAACTGCCCTCTTCTGCTGACCTTCTTGTGATAGCCATATTGTGTCCACATGAGGGTAGCCATCTTTGCCCCTAACTGCAGACCTGGTCACCCCAACCAGGAGAGGGCAGTTAGAGGTGACCAGCACAACATGGAGGACAGTTAGGGGAAGACAGGCCAGCAGGGGAGGGTAGTTAGGGGAAACCAGGACATCAAGGGGTCCCAGATTGGAGAGGGTGCAGGCTGGGCTGAGGGACACACAACCCCATGCACAAATTTTGTGCACTGGGCCTCTAATATGCAACAAATTTGATCATTTTATCCTATCTGTTTCATGTTAATTTGATAATTAATCCAACCAATAAAAAGAAAAATTATTTTTCCTCCCCTACATCCTAGCACAGGTAAAAGATATTATAAATAATTATCAAGATTTTCACTGTGATGTTTAAGCTAATATCAATATACATTTTTTTTCATTTCCATAATAAACCCAATAAAAATACAAAGTAAAAATTCTTAACAAAAGAAGCAATAAAATTGTCACTTTTCTCATATCTTAGTGGAATAGTTAAAAAAATTAACAGATGATTTTTAATGGTAGTTTTTAATGTTTGAAGCTATACGTCTCTAAATTTTCTTATTCCATACATTCACTAAGAGTCATCTGCATTTTATACTTTGTTCATAAGTATAAAATATATATTTTTAAAAAATAAATGGAATGTCCTTGACCTGTAAGGAGAATAGTCACAAAAGTATAAAAATGAAACACAAGAGAAAAAATAAGAATTCAATTTAATTTTGTATAAAGGCATACAATATTTATGTGCATATACAGCTCTTGGGATGATCCATTTATTTAAGTCAACAAAATGATATTTAATTAGAAAGAAACATAAAGAGAATAGAAGGAATCCCTATCCTTTTAACACTGAGGATGAGAGATGTATATGAGCAAACAGGCAGTTACAGCACAACATGGCATAAGCTAAATGACACAATAGCCCTTAAAAGGTGGGCCTAGAACCCATGAAGGATCACGTGTGTATTTGATTTGATTTGAATTCCTATGACCAGCATGATGATGGCCAGTAAAAGGCAAATAACTGAAAAAAAATTGACTTATAATAAAGTTGTTGGTGGTGGTGGTAGCGGCTGTATGTGTATACATGTATAGAGCTTTTTGAGTTATCAATATGGGTAATTATTTATATGGTTTTAAATAAAATTTCTGTTGTAAAAACCTAAAGACCAAAAGAGAAGTATTGACTCCTGTGGATTTTGGAGTTAGTAGAGATTAGAATCGCCATGTGGATAATATTATTCAAAAAGAGAACATAAAATGAGAGGGGAAAAAGCGAGAACCAGGGGTTCAGCATAGGTAACACCCACATTAAAAGTTAGGTAAATATGAGGACTGCTTGAGACTAGGACTCTAGCGTCACCACCACCCAATCTGATCTCAGACACAAGCCAGGAGCCTACAATCACTTGGAAGAAAGGTTTGCAGACACCAAGACTCCAGACATATGACTGCAGATTACTGTGAATCAGAGCCCAACTCCCTCCCTGCCAGCCTGCTGCATTGACATAAGACCCGCCAGACCCATTCCACATAAACAGTCTTCCTGCTGACACAGGGCAGCTGTGCAACTTAACTTTGACTCTGAGTGTGCCCACACAGGAAGTTTATACCCCGAGTGCAGGAGTTAGTCTGCCATTGACATAGGGCAGCTGTGCAACCTGGCCCCCCAAGCAGACTGGGAACCCTGATTCTCTGCCCGAGAAGCAACACTGAGCAACAGTGGCTTGATTTTCAGCACATACACGTGGGAACTCTGTTTCTCATTGTGCACACAAGGGATCCCTTATTCTCAGTGCATGCACACTAAGCACCTGTGGTTTCAATTTTGGGCACATATGCATACAGGGACCATGATTCATGGCAGGAGGCTGCACCAAGCTACAGAGAGCTCAATTCTCAGCATGTGCACACTGAGTCTCTGACTCCTGGCACACAGAGGGGACTCTGATTTTTGGCATATGCCCATAGAGACTTTTTTTTTCAACATGGCACATGCAGGGTCCCTGAACCTAGGTGCATGCATGAGGCCACACTGAGTACAGATAACTCTTATTCTCAGTGTGCCTGGCTCCCACCAATCCATGACAGCCACACATCTCAGTGTTAGAGCTCTTCAGTGACACAGGGATGGTGCGACATTCCCACTGCACATGGCTCAAGACCCTGCAACTCAGCGTTTGGACTTTCTGGTGATAGAATGGGAAGACAACTAAATAATCCCCAGAGGAAAGAAAAAGAGGAATCACCAAGACCGGAAATAAGTGAAACTGAGGCCTGAAAAATTACAGAAAAAGAATTCAGAGTAATGGTCATACAGTTCATAAACTGGGTGGACAAAAAATAACAACTATTGTAAAAAACAGGAAGAAATCAAAATTGATATAGCTACGATAAAAAATGCTATGGAAAGTTTCAACAGTAGACTAGAAGAAGTGGAGGACCAAATTAGTGAGTTAGAAGATAAGGTAGAGAAACAAGCCCAATCTGAATACCAACTGGAGAAAAAATTTAAAAAGCTTAGGAGAGCCTAAGGGAGCTTTGGGAGAATATGAAACCAAGTAACATATGTATAATAGGGATGCCAGAAGGACAAGAAGAGCAGCAAAAGTTAGAAAATCTATTTGAAGAAATAATGACAGAAAACTTCCCTGATATGGGGACGAAAAAAGTTGCACAAGTATAGAGTCCCAAGCAAGATGAATCTCAAAAGACCCACACCAAGGCATGTAATAATTATAATGGCAAATGTTAATGACAAAGAGAGAATCTTAAAGACTGCAACAGAAAGACAAAGAATAATCTATAAAGGATCCCCCATCAGATTACCAAATTATTTCTCAACAGAAACACACCAAGCTAGAAGGGAATTGAATGAAGTATAGAAAATGATGCAAAAAAAAAGGACTGAATCTAGGAGTACTTTGTCCAGCAAGACTATCAATCAAAATTGAAGGGGAAATCAAGAACTTCACAGGCAAAAGAAAAAAAATTCTAAGAGAGTTTATCACTACCAAACCAGCAATGCAAAAAATGCTAAAGGGAATTCTGTAAAAAAGAATAAATAGAAAGGAAGGAAAGACCACTGGTATAATGCATAGAAATGGCTACAAACAAATACTGATCAATAATAACATTAAATATAAACAGATTAAGTGTTCCAATCAAAAGACATCGAGTGACTGAATATATAAGAAAACATGACCTAAATATATGCTGTCTACAGCAGACCCACCACAGAATAAGGGATTCACACAAACTGAAAGTCAAGGGATGGAAAAATATCTATAAGGAAAATGGAAATGAAAAAAAAAAAAAAGGCTGGTGTAGCAATACTTATATCTGACAAAATCGACCTCAAAGTGAAGACCATAACAAGAGACAAGGAAGGCTAGTTTATAATTCTAAAGGGATCAATACCATAAAACATATATCTGGTAAACATATATCCACTAAATGCCGGAGCACCCAAATACATAAAAAAAAACAACTTCTGGAGGATATCAGGGGAGACACTAACAGTGACACAACCACAGTAGGGGATTTAATACCCCAGTAACAGCACTGGATAAATCCTCTAGACAAAAAAAATCAGCCAAAACTCACTAGATCAGATGGATTTAATTGTCATCTCCAGAAAAGTTCACCCCAAATCCATGGAATTTCATTATTCTCAAGTGCACATGGGACATTTTCAAATTAAACCACATATTGTGTCAGAGGCAAAGTCTCTCAAAATTCAAAAAGATTGAAATTATATCATGCATCTTCTCAGATCAAAATGGCATAAAACCAGAAATCAACTATAATTTAAAAAATCAAAAAAAATTTCAAACACTTAGTGGCTGAATAGCATACTATTAAACAATGAATAGGTTACCAAAGAGATAATAAATAAATAAATAAATAAATAAATAAATAAATAAACAAACATCCTGGAAACAAATGACAATGAAAACACAACAATAGAAAATTTTAGGGACACAGTGAAAGCAGTCCTGAGAGGGAAGTTCATAACATTACAGGACTACTTAAACAAAACAAAACAAACAAACAAACAAACAAAAAAACACACACAAGAAAAACTGACAATAAACCATCTAAATCTGGAACTTCAAGAAGTAGAGAGAGCAAAAAGAAAAGCCTAGAGTGAACAGAAAGAAGGAAATAATAAAGATCAGAGTGGAAATAAATGACATAGAGACCAAAAAATAACACAAAAGATCAATGAAACCAAGAGCTGGTTGCTTGAAAGGATAAACAAGATTGATGATCCTCTAGCCAGGCTTACCAAGAAGCAAAGAGAGAGGACCCTAATAAACAAAATCAGAACTGAAAGAGGTGACATAACAACACACCCCACAGAATCATAAAAAAAAAATACTATAAGCAACTCTAGTCCAACAAACTGGTCAACACAGAAGAAATGAACATATTCCTAGAAAACTATGACCTTCCAAAATACAACCAGGAGCAATCAAAACATCTGGATAGGCCAATATATATGGAGCAAATTGAAGCAATAATAAAAAAACTTCCAACACACAACAGCCTTGGACCAGATGGCTTTACAGCAGATTTTTACCAAACATTCAATGAAGAAATAAAACCTATCTTTCTCAGACTATTTAAAAAAAATTCAAGAGGAAGGAATGTGCCCAAGCTCTTTCTATAAAGCCAGCATTACCCTAATCCCAAAACCAGACAAGGATAATACAAAGAAAGAGAATTACAGACCAATACCCCTCATGAATATAGATGCCAAAATTCTCAACAGAATTCTAGCAAATTGAATCCAGCAGTACATCAGAAAGATCAGACATCATGACCAAGTGTGATATATTCCAGGGATGCAAGGATGGCACAATATCTGCAAATCAATAAATGTGATACCCCACTTAAACAAACTGAGAGACCAAAAAAAGCATTTGACAAAATCTAACACTCTTTCTTGACAAAAGTGAGGTGAGAATAGAAGGAATAATACCTCAACATAGTAAAAGCCACATGTGACAAACCCCAGAGCCAACATCATACTCAATGGGCAAAAACTAAAACAATTTCCACTAAGAACAGGAACAAGACAGGGTTGCCCACTCTCACCACTCCTGTTTGACATAGTACTGGAAGTACTAATCATTGCAATCCAGTAAGAAGAAGAAATAAAAGGCATCCAAATTGGAAAAGAAGTAACTGTCCTTATTCATGGATGACATGATAGTGTACATAGAAAACTCCAAAGTCGCCATCCAAAAACTACTAGACTTAATAAATAAATTAGGCAATGTAACAGATGCAAAATTGAAACCCAGAAGTCTATGGCTTTTCCATATACCAATAAGGAACTCACAGAAAGAGTAACTAAAAAAGCAATCCCATTTACCATTGCAACAAAAAATTAAAATACATAGGAATAAATTTAACCAAGGATATAAGGGAGCTGTACTCAGAAAATTTCAGGATGCTGAAAAAAGAGATAAAAGAAGATATGAACAAATGGAAGAATATACCATGTTCATGGACTGGTAGAATCAATATCATTAAAATGCCCATACTACCCAAATAAATGTATAAATTCAATGCAATCGCCATTAAAATACCAACAGAACACTTCAAAAACCTAAAACAAACTCTCCAAAAATTTATCTGGAATAAAAAAGTACTCTTAATAGCTTCAGTAATCTTGAGAAAGAAGAACAATGCTGGAAGAATCAGAATACCAGATATCAAGCTACACTACAAAGCCACTGTTCTCACAACTGCCTGCTACTGGCATAAGAATAGCCATATAGACCAGTGGAACCAAACAGAAAACCTGGAAATTGACACAAGCCATTATGTGCATTTAATATTTGACAAAGGAAACAAGAGTATACAATGGAGTCAAGACAATCTCTTCAATAAATGATGTTGGGGAAATTACACAGATAATTACCAAAAAAAGAAAAAGAAAAGAAACTAGATGACAAATTTACACCATACAAAAAATTAAACTCAAAATGGATAAAGGACTTAAACTTAAAATTGGTAGACCATAAAACTCTTAGAAGAAGTCACAGTCACCAAAATAGCAGACATTTGTCCTAGCAATTTCTTTACCAATAAAGCTCCTAGGGCAGTGGAAACGAAGGAGAAAATAAACAAAAGGAGCTGCATCAAAATAAAAAGCTTCTGCACAGCAAAAGAAACCATCAACAAAACAACAAGAAAGCCACTGCATGGGAGAACATATTTTCCATTGTTATCTCCGATAAGGGTCTAATCTCCAACATTTACAGGGAATTAATACAATTTAACCAAAGAAAGATAAACAATCCAATGAAAAAATTGGCAAAGGACCTAAATAGACACTTTTTGAAAGAGGATATAGGAAGGCCAAGAGACATATGAAAACATGCTCAAAATCACAAATTATCAATGCAAATCAAAACAACAATGAGTTATCATCTCACACCTGTCAGAATGTTTATAATCAACAAACAACAAGCGCTGGAGAGGATGTGGAGAAAAAGGAACCCTCATGCACTGCTGGTGGGAATGCAGACTGGTGCAGCCACTGTGGAAAACAGTCTGGAGTTTCCTCAAAAAACCAAAAATGGAACTGCCATTTCACCCAGTAATCCCACTTCTAGGAATATACCCCAAGAAAACAGAAACACCAATCAGAAAGAATATATGCACCCCTATGTTCATAGCATCATAATTTACAAGAGCTAAGATTTGGAAACAGCCTAACTGCCCATCAGCAGATGAGTGGATTAGAAAACAGTAGTACTTCTACACAATGAAATACTATGCTGCTATAAAAAAGAAGGAATTCTTACCATTTGCAACAGCATGGAGGGAACTTGAGAGGATTATGCTAAGTGAAATAAGTCAGTCAGTGAAAGAAAAATACAGGATCTCACTCATTTGTGGAATATAAAGAACATTATAAACTAATGGACAAAAATAGATACTGAGGCAAAGAAGTATGAAACAGACTGTCAAACTACAATGGGAGAGGGTTGATGAGGGTGGAGAGAGGAAAGAGATCAACGGAAGGACTTGTATGCATGCATATAAGTATAACCAATGGACAGAAGACATGGCAGGGAGGGCATGTGCAGGAGGGCGGGTAGTGGAATCTGAGGGAAGGTCAATGGGGAAAAAATAAGACATATGTACTACTATTTGTAAAACTTTAAACAATAAAATAATAAAATCAAATAAAAAAGTTAGGTAAATACTAAAAAAAGCAAAAAGAAAAAACAGGAGGAAAGAATGTCAAATAAGTCAAAAAAGGAAAGTATTTCAAAACAAGGGAGTTGTCATATGTGACCTTGGCAACTGCTATTTCAGAGAATGATAGGCCTTTGAATTAGGAAGCCAAAGCCTGAGTAAACTTGTCAGAATAGAGAATGGCAGATAGTGTGTGGGCAGGACAAGCTGAGAAGTAAAATATTGACATATATTTCAGGAAGGTTCCAGTCAAAGGAAGGAGACCAGGGCTCTGGCTTTGCAACTAACCAAGACACAATAAGATAAACAGTACTCCACATTTTCTTTCATGTGATATTTAAATCGCTGCCCAAAGAGCTTCCCACAGATTTAAGAACTTGCTGCCAGAAAGGGGAGGTTAATTAAACATTACAATGAGTTAATAGAAATGGTGGGTGGAATCACATTTCCTCTAGGTTCACTTGTCCAAATTATTGTAAATTGTGCTAAGGGAGAAGGACATGAAGCACCTAAACCCTGCATGCATCCTTAGCATTTGCTTTTGTCTTACTTTAATTAGCCTTCTGAGTAGCAACTTAGGAGAGCAAATGTAACAGTTTTCAAATTTTTCTTGGTTGTGAAGAAAAAATATTAGGGGGAAAATCAAACAAAGATGATATATGAGCCTTCTCATTTGCTTTCGGTCACATTCTAATACAGTTTTCATGTCCCTTTTTTTGCCATTTTTTTATTTGTTTCTATTTGACTTAAATCATTTCATTCTGTGAGTTCTCTTGTATGCTAATATTTTCAAATATAAATGAATCAGCCAAAGAATAACGTATATAAGAACTCCTGTGCTTCACCACACTTTTTGCTATGTATATCAATTTTTAAAACTCCCAAAGATAGCCTTTTTTCCGTTGTTTACTTTAAACTAGTAGACTGCTTCACACTGTGCCTCCCCGGCGCACGAAGAAGAGGAATGTGGTGGCTTCTGTGAGTCCCCAGAGTCTCCTACTTTGGGAATTCCATTTTAGTTGCCAACAAAAGAGAAAGCTGTTTTGGGAATTCTGTCATCTGTAGCAACTTGGATGGACATTGGGGCATTATTCTACGTGAATTAAATCATGTAGAGATAGATAAATACTGTATGATATCACTTATATGTAGAATTTGAAAAAAGCCAAACTCACGAAGACATAGAGCACAGTGGTGGTCACCAGGGCCGAGGGATTAGGGAAATTGGGGAGACGTTTGTTTAAGGGCACAAACTTGCAATTTGTAAATAAATCAGTTCTGCGGATCTGATGCACAACATGGTAATTAAAGTAAAAAACACTGCATTATAATCCTCAATATTGTTAAAAGACTATCTCTTAATTGTCCCCTTCAAAAAAGAAATGATAATTCTGTGACATGACCCAGGTGTGAGCTAATGCTATGATAGTCATTATATTGCAATATACAAATGTACCGAATCAACATTTTGGACACTTTAAACTTGCAAGCTGTTATGTGTCAAATTTCCATTGAAATCTACGGTTAAATGAAGGGAAACCTGCTTTGAATTATTCTTCCTTCACTCTTTCACCAAGACATCCTGCTTGCGAGGCCACTGAAGGCTTTCTGTGTAACTGGATGGGCGGGCTCGCCCCTCCGTCTGCCTGGGCACGCTTCAGACGCCTTCCACATTCTGCACTGGCACCAAGACAAAATTCCCACACAACAAACGGAAACAGCTCAGCTGCTCATTATTCAATAAATTCCTCACAACTGTTACTTGGTGAATGTAAGATGGCAATCAAAATGAGAGCCCCAGAAGAAGAGCCAAATGCCAGCTCTTAAAAAAGAACACAAGAAGAATGTTTAGCCTAGAGGCCACATTCTAGTGTTTCTCACTTTCCCTTTCCAAAAGAACTGTTTGTATCTAATCACATGTTTGTTTAATGAAGTGTCTGGCTTTAAATAAGTTAATGAACCTTTGTGGAACAAAATAGGCAATATTGGTGTTTATGTGGATAGCAAGCTGATTATTCATTTCTACTTTACTGTAATATCCTTTGAAAGCTTTATGTCACTTATATGTTAGAGATGATTTTGAAAAAAATATTAAAAAACTGATCATACAATCTTTAGAATATCTAGACCAGTTTTTTCTTAAGCAAATGTTGAAAGCAGATCAAAGCACCATTTCTCTGTTTGAGGAAGGAGAGAGGTCCGAAATCTTCCTGTACATCCTTATTTAGGCCCGAGGCTTGGGTTACCCCCCTCGGAAACCCCTGAATCCTCTTCCTGGAACATGAGGAATTACTAAGACACATTTTAAAATTCAGCGATCTAGTTTGTTACCTTCTTCCATTCTTTTCCTGTAATAACTTTGGTTATTTTATAGCTCATAAGCACCTTCAATGGAATAGCAAAGAACAAGATTGAAAACAATTTTTGTAGACATTCAGATGAGTTGCAAGACAAAGAAAATTACTAATTTTATCAATGTGTTGTGACTAACTAAATTGGATCAAATATACATTTAATTCTCTTTCATACCATTTAATGCAAAAGATGTTAAAGGGATGTATGTGCATTTTCTTCTTTCTCTTTTTCCTCCTTCAAATAATTCCTTTTTTATGTGAAACAAGGGCTGTAGGAATACCCAGATCTTTAAAATATTTATTTAAGGCTACTATTCTTAAGAATCATTTTATTGATTTTCCCCAACCAGGGGTATAAATATTCTAAATCAGGACTGTAGAAAATGGAATTCAAAGGAATTCTCAGGTGCTGGAGTTTTGGGATCTATAACATCTTGATAGATTTTAAAATATCTTCAACTAGTCAACAAAACACTATAAATACCTGAAAATATTTATAAGACTATTTTAAAATATTATTATGCTTAAGATTCCTGATTTAACAATTTAAACAGTACCTATTGACTGTCAACAATATTAGATTAGCTATTTAACAAATTCACACTCTCACCATATTGGTTTATATTTTCAAGTTTTCTATAATACACCTTCTGTTTTTTATCTCTAACCATGTTTCCCCCCTCCCCCATTGGTTGATTGTGCAAATTGAAAACAAATAAAATTTATAATAAATATTATAGCATATAATATTACAGAAATAAGTTGGGTGGGAAGAAAACAAGTAAATTTTTAAAACAAGTTTTTTAAAATTGTTGACATTATTACAGATGCCCCCCATTTCCCCCTCCTTTGCCCCCTCCTCCCCACCCTAACCTTTTTTCCCTCTGGCTATAACCACATTGTTGTCTGTGTCCAGGGTTATGCATATATATATGTTCTTTGGCTAGTCTCTTCACCTTTTTTCATCCCATTTGTCTCCAAAACAAGTAATTTTAAGCTATAAAATGTGTTTCACAAAAGGCAAATATTCTCAGCATCAAGGTCCAACTAATTATTTTACAGACCTCAATCAATGTCTCAAAATATTGTACGTGAGTGTGCTTGTTCCTCCACCTTGAAAAATAAATTCAGTTATATATAATTTACAGTGAGAGGATTAAAAATAATTCTACATTAATACATATATTACATACAAATACAGTATTATTTATGTCAAACTTTCAATGAATTTATTAATCCTAAGTGATAATGAGAGTGAAACAATAGCTTCAGGGAGGTTACCTTGGTAACAGTTTGATTTGGTTTCCATGGTTACAAAGAATACAGCCAAAATTCAAAGAATCACAGTTTCCACTGATTGGTAGAGTCTCAAAAAAGATAATTTAGATAAATGAGAAATTAAGTGTAATAATAGCACATTGAAGGTCAGAACAAGACAGGCCTTTGAAATTTAATAAAATCTCCTCTTGATCCTTTGTAAAACAGTGGATAGAATTTATCAATTTATAACAGCATGAATATGCAAATCAAAATTGCTGATCCCAATTAACTGTCCAAATATGTTAGATTTTTTTTATCAATAACTTAAAATTTAGCTTCAACACTAGTCAACTTAAATTGTGAATGGCCTAAAATACCAAAATATTACTAATGTCTCTGCACTATTTATGGGGTTTAGTAGGCAAACTGTAAAACAAAAAAGCATAATAAAGATACAGTAATAAAAGAATTAAAAATCCAGTCAGGGACATATCTAGGTGCATATACTTAGGCTTATCATTTTACTTGCAATCTGCTTTTCTTCTTCCTAAGTAACTACCAGGACCTAATATCAAAAATAACACTGCAGGAGGAGAACCAAGATGGTGGCATAGGTAAAACACCTATCTTGCTGCCATACACAGCAATTTCAAAAATACAACTTAACAAAAGAACAAACACCATCCAGAATCACCAGAAAGCTGGCTGAGTGAAAATTCCACAAATAAAAGTGAAGATAAGACACTGTGACTCGGAGGAGCAGCTGAGGACAGCGTTGAAAGATTCGCTCGGAGTCAGAGGTTTGGAGGACTGCGCGAGCCAGCAGAGAGGGCGGGCGGCTGAAAACCGGGAAGTTTTCATGAACGGGGGAGACAAAGACGTCCCACTGGACTGATTCTGCAGCTCTGGGCGAAGTCCAGGGAACCCACTATCATACGGGGTAGAAACTGGACAATGGGAGGGCACACTGAACCTTGGGTGCTGCAGGGATCTGCGGCCTTGTGGAGAAGCTTGTGCAGAGTATGCGTGAACTTGGGAACAGTGCAGCTGCATGACTGCACAGAGAGCACTCATGACTTGCCCTCTCATTCTGGAAACCATCAGACTGCATTGTTTTGCGACCCTGGGTGAGATGTTGGGTGAGCAGACTCATTTGGGCAGAGGCTGAATTCCCCGGCAGCCAGGGGAGGTCCGCAGCAGCTCTCTCTCAGAGACCCTGGGGCCGCATAGGGCTGAGCTGACACTATCTGCTTGGCCCAGAAACTCTGCCCATCCAACTTGAGCACAGCTGAACTTCACAAACAATTGGCCTGGAGGTCAACCCCTCCAAGTGCTAGCAATGATTAACCTGAGCTTAACTTCAACAAGACTGTGCAACCCATATCCACTTCAGGTAACTGGGGAGGCTGAGCCACTGTCCCTTGTAGGACGTCTACCAAACAAAGCTAATTGACCAACTCAGGAAAGCAGCCACCATGCAGAGACATGGAAAGAAATCAGATGTGAGAGAAATGGAGGAATAAAAACGACTGGACATGGAATTCAAAACCACGGTTATAGGGCTTTTCAAGAGGCTCTTAGAAAAGGCCGAGACCTATAAGGAAATAAACAAGACCTATGAGGAATTGAACAAGACCAACAAGGAAATGAATAAGACCTACAAGGAAATGAATGAGATCTACGAGGAAATGAATAAGATCTACGAGGATATGAACAACACCCTCAAGGATGTGAAAAAGGACCAACCAGAAATTAAGCATACACTGACTGAAATAAAAAATATTATACAAAGACCTAAAAGTGCTCTGGAGCACCCCAAGAACCAAGTTAAAGATTTGAAATACAAATAGGTAAAATCCACTCAGCTGAAAAAGCAAGAAAGCAAAAGAATCCAAAAAATTGAAGATAGTGTAAGGGGCCTCTGGGACAACCTCAAGCATACCAACATCCGAATTATAGGGGTGCCAGAAAAAGAGAGAGAGCAAGACAATGAAAACCTATTTGAAGAAATAGTGACCGAAAACTTCCCACACCTGGTGAAAGAAATAGACTTAGGAGTCCAGGAAGCACACCAAACCCCAATATATAGGAACCCTAAGAGGACCACACCAAGGCACATCATAATTAAAATTCCAAGAGCAAAAGACAAAGAGAGAATATTAAAAACAGCAAGAGAAAAATAATTAGTTATGTATAAGGTAGCACCCATACGATTGTCAGCGTATTTCTCAACAGAAATGATGCAGGCCAGACGGGAGTGGCAAGAAATATTCAAAGTGATGAATAGCAAGAATCTACAACCAAGATTACTCTATCCAGCAAAGCTATCATTCAGAATTGAAGGTCAGATAAAGTGCTTTGCAGATAAGAAAAAGCTAAAGGAGTTCATCACCACCAAACCAATATTATATGAAATGCTGAAAGATTTTCTTTAAGAAGAGGAAGAAGAAAAAGATAAAAGGATAAATTATGAACAACAAATGCACATCTATCAACAAATGAATCTAAAAATCAAGTGAATTAATAAGCTGATGAACAGGATAAACTGGTGAATGTAACAGAATCACGGACATAGAGAGGGAATGGACTGACAATTCTTGGGGAGAAAAGGGGTGTGGGAAGTGCAGCAAGAGACTGGACAAAAATCATGCAACTATGGGAGAGGACAGTGGAGGGGGGTGAGGGTGGAGGGTGGGATTGGTACCAGGTGGAGTGGAGCTATAGGGGAAAAAAAGGGAACAATGTAATTAATAAACTGAACAATAAAGATAAAATAAAATTTAAAAAAATAACACTGCAGCTGATTATCAAGCTACTGATTAATAATCACTAACTATACAAGTTTAAGAGCTCTTTTTGTGCCTTAAATCCTATGATTTTGAAGTATTTTTTCCTAATTTGAAAAGCAAACTGAAGACATGTGTAGGCAGGCCAAGAAAAATATGGACAAAACTCTAGGTAGCCGCCCCTTCCTATAGATAGAGTCTTATGAGAAGCAGAAAAAATGTCTAAGATTCTTCATTTAGATTTTCCAGCAGTAAGAATGTTTAAAGAAAAGATAGAATCGGAGCAATCTTTCCCAGAGTTAACTATCTCCAACTTTAAGGCAATGCAGTCAAAGAAAATAAAATTAAAAAGCAAGTCAGATTCTCTGAGAGAGAACAAGGTGTAGGTAAGTGGGTATTCTAATGACCATGGGACTATCCACCTTGTGAGCAGCCTTAGACCTTGCAAAGCCCCAGGCTCTCATACACTAACCCCCACAGTCAGTATGTGGGAGCCTCTTTCATGGCCCACATGGTTCAGGGTTCCAGTTCAGCGTTTGGGTTCTGGAGAAGGCCCCACACAAATGAAAAAAAAAGACTAGAAAAACATTAATTTGGAAAATGGGGGCCAAGCAGAAGCCCAAGAGAGGACTACTACTAGCTCTGGCTTTACCATCCCTTTTATTAAGATTAAGATTATAGGATACACCCATATCCCCTAGGCAGGAAACTCCACTAATAGCCAATCAGCAAATTTACTTAACGCTAACAGGTGGAGGCTGCTTCAACTTCCAACTTCCAATGTAACAATGAGTGATTAGCCCTGACCTTTCAGAAATAAACATATAAAAACAAAAAATGTTTGAGTTCCAATTTCAATGTCCAACAGTTCTGAGTCCCAATCTCAGTGTCAAATAGTTCCCCATGTGTGCATGTCAGCAATGATATCTGGATGGTGGACAAATGCTGGCAATGCAGGTCTGAGCTCTCTGGCTCGGTCCTGGGCAACCTGTAGCGACACACAGCTGCTGACTGCCAGCAGGGCAGGGCATCATCAGTGTCTTCCATGTGGATTGTTTTTAATCCACATGGTCTTAGAGTTGTTTTCTGAAAATACACAAACATGTTCTCCACCAAAAGTTAATAAAGAAATCCTTTCCACAAATTTGACTTGGGATCCTTTGCACTCTTGCCCAAATGATTTTTCCTTGACCTACTTAGACACCATGTATATTTTTCATAGGCATTATTGATTATAAATGAAAATTAATTTTTAAAGTAAAAGTTTTCTAGATATAATTTCCTTACAGGATATTTTTCCTTACATGATATTATTCCACTATCCTCCTCCCCTTTTTGATTTAATTATTAGGAGGCTTTTGGAAAATTTATAATGCAGTCTTGATAATTTTAAATTTTAATTGTTTGCACAAAAATATGACTGCTTTAGGTTCATTGCATGTTAAGCAATTTTATCATGAAATGAACTACCAATATAAATTTTCTTAATACTTTAGGAACAGCATTTTGTCCAGTACAATTAAATTTTCTTGAATATTCACTTATTTCGTTTAGCCAATTTAAATTAATCTGAAAACTCAACTGCTATTTTACTGTAAAATTTAATACTCTAACAAATCTTACTTTGCCCTGTAAATATTAGTGGAAAGGATTATTTTCATTCTTTAGTAGGCCCTGAGCATTCCTGGTGCTAGGCTGGATTTTGATATAGGGCAGCTGCTGTCAGTCAAGTCTCTGTCTGTTACCTGGGTTCCAATCTGAGCTGGGCATGGGAAACAAAGCAGCCATGGGGCAGGAGACCTCCCTCAGAAGGGGTGAGGATTCAGGCCCCTGAAAGGTTGGGGGGGAATTGAGGGTCTATGCCCCACTTCTGTTGACCCCAAAGTTCTCTCCTGATGGCCCCTCTGCGACTGTTTATCTTAGGTTGTTCCTTCCTTGAGGGACCTTACCCATCTCTGGCTAATCAGCCATCCTCAGGGGCCAAGCAGGGAGATGTGAGGTTCTGGTAGTCTATGCCCCTGTGGCCTCCATGCCCAGCACCTGCCTCGGGATCCCACCTTGGCCACTGGTGGGACCCTGGCACTGATCACAGATCTTGGGGAACCCGGGTTTCTTCTCTGGGGAGAGCCCAGTTCATACCATTGGGCAAGAGACAGATCCATGGTGCCAGCCATTGTGAGGTTTCAACCTCAGCATGAACAGAAAGTTTAAACAACAGTTGTGTATAATTAGATTGTGAAAAGAAGGTCCCTCATAATAAAAAGGGCAAGAGGGCCAAAATAGAATGCTCAAATGCCTTCCCAAGGGGCCTTCCACACAGTGGAAGGGATTAATCCTTTCATGTCCTTTTTAAATTGCCTCCAAACATCCAAAGAATTAGTTTATAAGTTTGTTTGGGACAATTGTACAATATGCCATTTTAAAATATCAAAAATTATAAAAACATTGTAGAATAATATCATTTAAGTATATTCTTTACTCTAGGCCACGACAATTCAATTTCAAACTGGCTGTCAATTTCTTTTTGTATAGACAAGGTCTTAGATTTTTTTTTTCTTTCTGAAGTAATAACTAACACCCAATTTGGCCAAGATTTGCCTTTCCCTGTGAGTTCTTTTATAATTTTTAAACAGTACTTTAACCAATCTCATTGCAGAAGAGCAGATAGCCTTGCCCTCTCCTGCCACCTTTGAATTTCTCCCCACTAGAGGTGATTTCATCAGTGGAGTTTCATTTCCTAATACAGATTTTAAATTCCAAATACCAACCAATATTTTATTTTGAACAAGAAACTACATTATTTTATAATCTAATTCTTCACTGTTAGCTTGGCTGAAAAAGAAATTCCCACCCTACTTACAGATCTGGTTTTGCAGTTGGTTTGTGGGCTTTGTGTGTGGTGAATTTCCCTCACCTTTTTCTCGGTGAATATTCCACACCTTTTCTCAGTGTATTTTTCTTCCTTTGCTCTAGGTGAAAAATATTATCTCCTCCAGATGCCCCACAGTCAGGCACCAGATGTGGGAACCCCTTTCATGTCCCGTGTGGTTCAGGATTCCAGTTCAGGGTTTGGGCTCTGGAGAAGGCCCCACACAAATGAAGAGACTAGAAAAACATTAATTTAAAAAATGGGGGCCAGGCAAAATCCCAAGAGAGGACTACTACTTGTTCTGACTTTAGCATCTCTTTTATTAAAATTAAATTTATGGGATACACCCATATCCCCTAGGCAGGAAACTCCACTAATAGCCAATCAGCAAATTTACTTAAAACAGGTGGAGGCTACTTCAACTTCCAACGTCCAATGTAACAATGAGTAGTTAGCCCTGACCTTTCGGAGCAATTAAGGTTGACCAGCCCACCGAATTCCCTGTCCACACCTCTTATTAATAAAACAGTGATTGGCTTTCAGCATCAGTAGACGAGTCAATCTAAAAATCTTATGGGCAAAACAATGTTTTTCTGTGTTTGTGTTCCAGTGCTCGTGGGAAATGTGAAAATGGTGTCTGGAAGCAATGACAAGAGAACTATGTAGACTAATAATTTCAGAAGCTAAATAAGATTTCCACTTAATTTTAAATAAAAAGTGTATCCACCACAGAAAAGAAACAAGATACACAGTCTATTTAGAACATTGAAAATTACACAAAATATTTCACATGAAAAATGAAAAAGAAATACCAAAACCAAATCCTATAGTTAGGATCTCATAGAGCCCAGATTAAGTTCTTCTCTTAACCTTCCTGGTCCTAAGCACAATAAAAGAATAGATTGCGAAAAACCAAGATGTTAAACTGGAGCTCTATGAATGTTGTATCAAGTTGGAAAAGGAATGGAGGATTTAATCACTCTACATCAAAGCAATTAGATTAAAGAAAGCTTTGATAGAGATGCATGAAAGAAAGAAGCATCTTAGCACTGAAAAAAAGATAGCATTGAAATTAAAAAGAAGGAATGAAGGAGAGAAAAAGAGATGAAAGGAAGAGAGAAATGAAAGAAGTTATGTGAAATGGAGAGAGGTAGAAATAATAGCATACAAAAGTAATAAATAAATAAATAAATAAATAAATAAATAAATAAATAAAATCAATTCTTGAAGAAAAAAAATACCTAAGAAAAAATGTCAATCTGTTTCTTCCCAAAGAAAAAATATAAAGAAGGCACAAATTCAAGGTATCAATATACTAACTTTACAATGATAAAACAGCTGAATAAAATGAAAATGCAGAGCTAAGGACTAAATGCAGGATCAAAAACAACATTACAGAACTAAGATAAAAATAATATATAACTCAGATGATTAGATTATACTAAGTAACATAGGTAAAATGGATAAAATAACATAGAGAGTCTTGAGATAATAATATAAATGCAGAGAAACAGGAGAAAGTGATAGAAGCAATTAGAAAGAAGACAGATACAGAGCAGTCGTAAGTATGAAACCCAAGATAATCCTTGTATCTGAAGTAGAGAACACAACTAATGGAACAGAAAAAAGTGTTGTTGTTTTTTAATTTCTTATCAAAAATTAATTAATGTGTGAATCAAAAAGTATGTGCTTCTAAAAGAAGTCTTATGAGACTATTTCAAGATGGTAGCAGAGTAGATGGAAACTCCATTCATCTCCTCCCAAGACCATACTGAAATTACAACTAAATTATAGAAAAATTATCCAGAATAGCCCACTGAAGACTAGCTGAAGAGAAGTCTTATAACCAAGGATTTACAGAAGATGCCACATCAAAACTGGTAGCCAGACAGGTGAAAGGGGCTGACCTCAGTGCCCCCAGCAGCGACAGAGGACCCAGGGTAACTCCGCTGTGGGGATTCCCCCTGAGAACTGGGCTGCCTAAACACCACGCCCGGCTCCCCAGCTCAGACCACTAGAGCTGGGGACAGGTGTTCACGTAACAGCCAGCTGTGAGGAACAATGGGGTTTCTGCCTGCTAGAGACACATGTAGTCTCTTAAAGGGTCAGTCCAAAAAATTTCATTCATAGCCATTTACACTTGGTTCCATTACAGGGAGGGCAGAGCAGACTAGAGTTGTCTGCGGAGAGTCTGAGGATTGTGGCTCTGGGATGGGAGCTGGAGTGACTGACGCCAGAATCCCTGTGCTGAGTCTTTCTCTAATACTATAGTACCCATCTTTCTTGGGTGGATCACTTCCCTTCTTGCTGCATCAGCCTGTGAAAAAGAAATTGCCCACCTTCTGGCCCTTTTCATCTCGACACTGAAAAACCTAAGCCATACTGAGAAGTCGGCTGCCTTGACCACGGTGTACAGGGCTTGGCAAACCCGGGGAGGGTCATGACTGAGTTGCCACCCTTTCCCGGGAACCTTACTGGCACTCCCCCGATATGAGTGATCCAATAGAAACACCTACCGTCTTCCTGCAGACCCAATCTCCAGTCTCAGGGGGAATCCCCCATGGCTAGGACAGGGAAAAAATCTAAGACAGACTCAGGTGTGCCTCTGGGTCAGGGACCACACACAAAACCTTCCCTGAAGCCTGAAAAACACCTCCCCTACCAGAGACTATTTCAGTGGCTAAGACTAAAAGGCAGCCAGCAGGGTGAGGCAGGTGGAGGAAGATCACAATGGGGTACATTAGGACTTTTGTTTATCTGCCCTCAGACCCAGTGCTGATTCAAGCCAGCCTTGGTACCCAGCTTGGTATCCTTCTCATGCACGCTTAAGCCCAGCAGAGGCAACCACAAACAGCGGATCCCTTGTAGCTCCAAAGAAGTTGCTGAGGACCAGACACAGACAGTGTCTGATACTGGCCTGCACCACAGTCTCTCCCAATACATTCAGAACAAAAACATTCACTGGCCTGTTTGAGGAAATATTGGAGCAGGATCCAATTACTTCACAAAGAGCATATCCAAAGGGAGACCTCAGCAGGCACTAAACCCTGCTGAAGAGAATTCCACTTTATATGGTCAACACCTGCACAACAATTTGCATACCAGGATTAAGGTTGAAGCTTATAGTAAGATAATCTAGGGGTTTATGCCTACGGGCCAATAGCAATCAAGACTCACTTACAATGGAAGAGTCAACATGACCCACACAAGGGACATTCCTAGAGACAGGTCAGTGACCAAGGTGACTGTGCCACTGGGTGCTACAGGGCATCGACTGTGTAAGACCATCATAGGGAGACCAGGAGTCATAGAAGACCTATAAAAGGCATACAGACAAAATACAAAGTGGGACCCAAAAGGGGGAGACAAAGAAACAAGCCAAAATGAAATAACAGGAAAAAATCTCCATAAAAAGAATTAAATTAAATGGAAGCAAGAAATTTACAAGATATACCAGTGGCTAAGACTAAAAGGCAGCCAGTAGAGTTCAAAGAAATGGTTTTAAGGATGCTCAAGGAACTTAGTGAGAACTAACCCAGCATGAAAACGTACATACGAACAATGAAAAGAACTGATTGGAAGTGAATATTACCATATCTGACATCAAGAATATACTTGGAGGAATAAATAGTAAGTTAGCTTAAGCAAAAAATTGAATCAGCTATCTAGAAAACAACATGGAAAAAGACACCCAATCAGAGCAACAGAAAGAAAAGTTCATTTTTAAAAATGATGATAGCCTGGCCAGGTTGGCTCAGTGGTTGAGCATTGACCTATGACCCAGGAGGCCATGATAATTCAATTTCCAGTGAGGGCACATGCCTGAGTTGTGGGCTTGATATCCAGAATAGGGGGGGGGCATGCAGGAGGCAGTCAATCAATGATTCTTTGTCATTATTGATGTTTGTATCTCTCTCTCCTCTCCCTTCCGCTCTGTAATCATTATATATATATATATATATATATATATATATATATGTATATAAATGGGTATATTTTATGGGACCTTAGAAACAACATGAAGCATAAACATTTCACATCATAAGTATACCAGAAGGAGAAGAGAGAAAGCAAGGGATTGAGGTAATATGCAAACTGACTATCATTCCCGCTGGGAAATGATATGGGATTGGCTGATATGGGAAAAGATGGCTGCCCCCATGTGTACACAAGATGGCTGCCACAAGAAGGGCGACAGAGGAGGGCAGTTTAGGGCAACCAGGCCTGCAGGGGAGGACATTTTGGAGGGGGGGACCCAGGCCTGCAGAGGAGGGCAGTTGGGAGGGACCAGGCCTACAGGTGAGGACAGTTAGGGGCAACCAGGTTGGCAAGGGAAGGAAGTTAGAGGTGACCAGGCCAGCAAGGGAGCAGTTAAGTATCAATCAGGCTGGCAAAGTAATGGTTAGGGTATGATCAGGCTGGCAGACAGAAGCAGTTAGGGGCAATCAGGCAGGCAGGCAGGTGAGCAGTTGGGAGCCAACCGTTCTGGATTGTGAGAGGGATGTCCGATGGCCCATTTAAGCTTGATCCCACCAGGATTGGGCCTAAATGGGCCATCGGGCATCCCTCAAGGAGTCCCAGATTGGAGACCGTGCAGGCTGTGCTGAGGGACACCCCCCTCTGTACACAAATTTCATGCACTGGGCCTCTAGTTTTAAGAAATAAAGGCTCAAAATGTTCCTCACAAGTCCAGGAAGTCCACAGAGATCCAATCAAGATGACCCCAAAGAGCCAATATCAAATCATGATTAAAATGGAAAAGTTTAAAGAGGAAATCTTAAAAGCCACAAGTGAAAGGCAACGAGTTACCTCCAAGAGTGTGCCCATAAACTGTGAGCTGATTTCTCAACAAACATTTTAGGCCAGGAGGGATTGGCATAATTTTCAAACTGTTGAAAAGTAATGACCTACAACCAAGACTACTTCACCTAGCAAGATCATAACATTTAAAATTAAAGGAGAAATAATCACCTTTCCAAACAAGAAACAGCTAAAGCAGATGGTTACCACCAAACCTGTATTACCACAAATACTAAGGGGCCTGCTTTAAGAAGTATAAGGAGCAAAAACAAAACAAACAAACAAAACACACACACACACACACACACACACACAAAACCAACAACAACAACAACAAAAACAGGCACAGTAGAAAGAATAAAATGGCAATAAGTACATACCTATGGATAAATAATTTATTTCTGAAATTTAATTTTTTTAATGTTAACGTATTATATATGTCTCCTTTTTCCCTATTGTTCTCTCCCCAGCTGTTCCCACCATGCCCTAGTACATACCCTTCACCCCACTACTGTCTGTGTCCATGCATACAAGTCCTTTGGTTGATTCCTGCCTTAGTTTCCATTTCCTGCCTTCCCTCTGAGGTTAGATGGCCTGCTCAATGTTTCTCTGTCTCTGGATCTATTTATGTTCATCAGTTTATGTTGTTCACTACATTCCACAAATGGATGAGATCATGTGATGTTTGCTTTTCTCCAACTGGCTTTTTTCACTTAGCATGGTGGTCGGCAAACTCATTAGTCAACAGAGCGGCAGATTGCAAGCCGCGTGTGGTTCACGAGCTGCAGTTTGCCGACCACTGACTTAGCATAGGTCTCACAAGGTCCATCCGTACTATTGAAAATGGTAAGATTTCTTTCTTTTTTTTTACAGCAGCACAGTATTCGATTATGTAGATGTACCACAATTTTTAATCCACTCATCTGCTGATGGGCACTTAGGCTGTTTCCAAATCTTAGCTATTATAAATTGTGCTGCTAAGAATTTAGGGGTGCATATATCCTTTCTGATTGGTGTTTCTAGTTTCTTGGGATATAGTCTTTGAAGTGGGATTACTGGACCAAATGGGAGTTTCATTTTTAACTTTTTGAGGAAACTCCAGACTGTTTTCCACAGTGGCTGCACCAGTCTGCACTCCCACCAGCAGTGCAATTTTTCTTCACATTCTCACTAGCACTTGTCATTTGTTGATTTGTTGATGATAGCCATTCTTTGCCTGGCTAAAGGTTTCATTGTTGTTTTAATTTGCATCGCTCAGATGATTAATGACTTTGAGCATGTCATTATGTCTCTAGGCCTCTATATGTCCTCTTTTGAAAAGTATCTATTTAGTTCCTTTGTCCGTTTTTTATTGGATCATTTATCTTCCTTTTGTTAAGTTGTATGAGTTATCTATAAATTTTGGAGATTAAACTCTTATCTGAAATAGCATTGGCAAATATGTTCTCCCATGCAATGGTCTTTCTTATTGTTTTGTTGATGGTGTCTTTTGCAGTGCAAAAGCTTTTTATTTTGGTGCAATCCCATATTTTTATTTTTTCCTTAGTCTCCATTGCTCTAAGAGCTGTGTCGGTAAAGATATTGCTGTGACATATGTCGGCTATCTTGCTGCCTATGCAGTCTTATAGGATTTTTATGATTTCCCATCCTTCATTTAAGTCAATTAGCCAGTTTAAGTTTTTGGGGGGGTATTGTATAAGTTGGTGATCTAGTTTCATTATTTTACATGTATCTGACCAAATTTGCCAGCACCATTTATTAAAGAGACTGTCTTGACACCATTGTATGCTCCTGCCTCCTTTGAATAATAATAATTGAGCATAATGGCTAGGGTCAATTTCTGCATTCTCTGTTCTGTTCCATTGGTCTATATGTCTGTTCTTGTGCCAGTACCAGGCAGTTTTGAGAATCATGGCTTGGTAATATAGCTTGCTATGTGGCATTGTGATCCCTCCAAACTTGTTCTTTCTCAGGGTTGCTGTGGCTATTTGGGTCTTTTTTTATTCCAGATGAATTTTTAGAGTTTGTTCTAGGTCTTTGAAAGACAATGGCAATTGGTATTTTAACAGAGATTGCATTGAATTTATAGATTGCTTTGGTTAGGTTGGAGATTTTAATTATGCTGATTCTACCAATTCATGAACATGGTATGTTTTTCCATCTGTTTATGTCTGACTGTCTCTTTTTTCAAATGTCTTGTAGTTTTCTGGGTAAAGGTCTTTTACCTCCTAAGTAAAGTTTATTTCTAGGTATCTTAATATTTTTATAGTAAATGTGGTTGTTTTTTGTTTGTTTTAGTTTCTCTTTCAGTGAGCTCATTATTGGTGTATAAAAAGGCTCTAGATTTATGGGTGTTAATTTTGAATCCTGCTTCATTGCTGAATTAATTTATTAGGTTTAGTAGTTTTTTAATGGAGTATTTGGGGTTTTGTATGTAAAGTATCATGTCAGCTGTGAATAAAGACAGTTTAACTTTTTCCTTTCCAATTTGCATGCCTTTTATTTCTTCTTTTTGTCTGTCCTCTATGGCTAGCACTTATAGTACTATGTTGAATAAGAGTGGTGAAAGTGGACATCCCTGTCTTATTCCACTTCTTAGGGGAAATGATATTAGTTTTTTCTCATTTAATATGATGTTGGCTTTAGGTTTGTTGTATAAGGCTTTTATTATATTAAGGTATATCCCCACTTTGCTGAGAGTTTTTAATCAAGAAAGGGTGTTGGATTTTGTCAAATGCTTTTTCTGCATCATTTTTATGATTATGTTATTTTTGTCTCTCACTGATTATGTGATGAATCAGATTTATTGATTTTCAGATATTGTATCATACTTGCATCCTGGAATAAGTCCAGCTTGGCCACAGTGTATTATCTTTCTAATATAATGCTGAATCCAATTTGCTAGAATTTTGTTGACAACTTTAGCATCTATGTTCATCAAGGATATTGGCCGATAGTTCTCTTTTTTGTGGCATCTTTATCTGGTTTTGGAATTAGGGTAATTCTGGCATCACAGAAAGAGCTTGGAAGTGTGCCTTCCTCTTGAATTTTTTGGAATAGCCTGAGGAGAATAGGTTTTAGTTTAGTTTTGTTTTGTTTTTTGTTTGTTTGTTTGTTTGTTTTTTGAATGCTTGGTAGTTCTCCCTTGTAAAGCCTACCAGACCAGGGATTTTTTTTTATGGAAAATTTTTGGTCACTGCTTCAATTTCTTTGGTAGTTATGGGCTTATTTGGGTTTTTGCATTCTTTTCTTGATTGAATTTTGGGAGCTTGTATTTTTCTAAGAAAATGTACATTTCATCTAGGTTATCCATTTGGTTGGAATAGAGTTGTCCATTGTATTTATTCATAAACCTTTGTATTTTTGTGGGATTGGTTGTTATGTCAGTCATCTCTTTCATATCTGATTTTGTTTATTTGGGTCCTCTCTCTTTGCTTCTTGGTGAGCCTGGCTAGAGATTTCTCAATCTTATTTATCCTTTCAAAGAATCAGCTTGTGGTTTTGTTGATCTTTTCTATTGTTTTGGTCTCTATGTCATTTATTTCCTCTCTGATCTTAATTATTTACTTCCTCTGCTTTTACTGGGCTTTCTTGTTAATCTCTTTCAGTTTTAGGGTTAGATAATTTATTACCATTATTTATTGTTTATTGAGGTAGGCATATAGAGCTATAAACTTTACTCTCAAGACTGCTTTCTCTGTGTTCCATAGAAGATGGATTGTTGTTTTTTCATTGTCATTTGTTTCCAGTGGACTTTGCATTTCTTCTTTGATCACTTTGGTAACCCAATTATTGATTAATAGGATGTTATTTAGCATCCAGGTGCTTGGGTTTTTTCATTGTTTTTATTGTAGTTGATTTATAATTTTATGCCACTGTGAAATCTGAGAAGATACTTAATATGATTTATATCTTCTTAAATTTGAAAAGACTTTGCCTGTTTCCCAATATGTGGTCTATCTTGGAAAATTACCCATGTGCACTTGAGAAGAATGTGTATTCTTTGGCTTTGAGGTAAAATGTTCTGAAGATGTCAATTAATTCCACCTGATCTATTGAGTCATTTAGGATTGCTGTTTCTTTGCTGATTTTTTTGTTTAGAGGATTTATCCAGTAATGTTAGTGGGGTATTAAAGTCCCCTACTATGCCAGTGTTGCTGTCAATCTCTCCCTTGGTATCCTCCAGAATTTGTTTTATGTATTAGGATGCTCCTGTACTGGATGCATATATTTTTAACAGTTACAATTCTTGTTGAATTGCTCCCTTCAGTATTATGAAGTGGCCTTCCTTATCTCTTGTTATGGCCTTCACTTTGAGGTCTAATTTGTCAGATATAAGTATTGCTACCCCAGCTTTTTTTTCATTTCCTTTTGCCTGAAAAACCTTTTTCCATTCCCTCACAATCAGTTTGTGTGAGTCTTTTGTTCTGAGGTGGGCCTCCTATAGATATCCACTCAGCTACCCTATGTATTTTGATTGAGACATTTAATCCATTTACATTTTAAGTTATTATTGATAGGTACTTGTGTGTCACCATTTTTATTCTTTATACCTGTGTTCCTTCTTCCCTTCCTATTTATTCTTTTTACAGCAGACCCTTTAGCATTTCCTGCATTAGTGGTTTGGAGGAAATAAACTCTCTTAGTCTTTTTTGTCTGTGAAGCTTTTTATTTCACCCTCAAGTTTAATTGATAGCCTTACTAGGTACAGTATTATTGGATTAAGACCCTTGCTTTGCATGACTTTTTATATTTCATTCCATTACATTCTGGCCTGATGTGTTTCTGTTGAGAAATCAGTTGATAGTCTGATGGGAGATCCCTTGTAGGTAACTTTCGTCTCACTCTCAGTCTTTAAGATTCTTTCTTTGTCATTGGTGTTTGCCAGTTTAATCATAATGTGTCATGATGTCAGTCATTTTGGAGTTATCTTGTTTGGTACTCTGTGAACTTCTTGGACTTGTGTACATTTTTTCTTCCCAATATCAGGGAAGTTTTCTGTCATTATTTCTTCAAACAGATTTTCTAATCCTTGCTCAGTTTCCTCTCCTTCTGGGACCCCTTTTATGTAAATGTTGTTTTATTTTGTGTTGTTCCAAAGTTCCCTTAGGCTCACCTCCTGTTTTTTAAGGCTTTTTTTGTTTGTTTGTTTTTTTCCCAATTGCTGCTCTGCTTGGGTATTTTTTTCTACCTTGTCTTCTCACTGATGCAGTCCTTTACTTTTTCTAGTCTACTGTTGATGGTTTCTATTGTATTATTGCAGTAATGTCACTCTTCATTTCATCTTGGTTCTTCATTTCCTCTTTCTTACACATATTACTGAACTTTCTTCCATCATTTTCAGCACACCTATGACCATTGCTCTGATTTATTTCTCTGACATTTTTTTCACCTCCATTTCATTTACATCCTTTTCCCATCATTCCACCTTTTCTTTCATGTGGGTTCTGTTGTTTGTTTTACTATGTTTGCTCCTTTCAGGGTATCTGGTTATGTAGCTTTCTCTCCTGCTTTCACTTAAAGGCCCAAAATTCAACACACAGTACACAGGGCATCAAACACAAATGTATTCACATGACCAGTAACCCCAAATAAAGGTGACCAGAGAAAAGAGAATTAGAGGAGAGAAAAGAAAGAAAAATGATATTGTTAAAAGAAAAAAATGTAAGAGAGAAAAGAAAGAGAAGGAAAAAAAGGGGGAAATATATTTATAATGGGAGAAAACTTCAAAAACCAACAACTAATCCAAAAAATTCAAACAACAAACACCCAGATATGAATGCAAACAACAAAAACCCAAACTACAAATGCCCACATGAATCTGTGGAGGCAGAGCTTATTGGCAGAAGGTAAGGTCAAAGAATGGAATGAATGGGGAAATAGCCACATTTCAGTATAGAGGAGATATAACGAGAATGAGTGTGTAAGAATAAAAGTAAAAACCAAATACAAAAAAAGAGAGAATATATATATATATATATATATATATATGAAAATTTGTATATATATTCTCTTTCTTTAGTCTATCTACTTATGCATTAATCTATTTTTGGAAAAGAAGACTGGAGAGAAGATAGGCCTGAGTTGGTAATTGGAATTAATTAAGCTCTTAGTAGAAGAAGAGAATAAGTGAGGAGAAGAAAAACAGAAGCATAAAAAGAAACAAACCTAGCAAACAGCAACAAGAAGACAAAAAGAAAGAAAAAGGAAAAAATGGCCAGTGATGAAAGAGAAGAGAGAAGTGTGTATGGACTTGCAGCAGAAGAGAGGAAATTAGATTTATGAGTAAAATCAATTTTTAAAAGGGAGTAAAAAGGAAGATAGAGGAAAACCAAAGCAGGAATAGAGTGAGAGAAAGACAAAAAGGGGAAAAGGAAGAAAAGAGTTTTGGCATAAAGAAAAAATTGCCATAGAGTAAATAATGCTAAAATAAAAATAGAATATAGAACTACTCCTAAAATAAAATAAAGAAAAAATAAAATAACATAAACCTTAAAAAGAAAAATAATAGTATAAACAATAGTATTTAAAAATAAAAATATAATAATAAAAAACATAAAACCAAGTGAGAAAAAAATTTAGTTTTTTAAGTAAAAGATTAAAAAAATAAAAATTAAAGTAGTGAGGGTCATTTACTTCCTTTACTGTTCTGCCTGGCATATCTGTTTCCTGTCAGGCAGTTAGCACAGTGTTGAGGTTCCCTGTGATCCATCGTTTCTCTATGTCATAAGCAACAACCTTGTTTTCAAGCAGGCGAGATATCTCTGTCACTTTGTTTTCCTTTCTACCTTCAGTTTTATTTTCACAAGTGTCAATTTCTGACACAACCCCTGGGACTGTAATAATTTTTGGGACTAAATGGCCCCTCTACCCAGTGTTTGGATTCTTCTTTCACTTCTGCACTTACTACTTGGTTGAAGGGACAGACTGACCCAGAGCTGGTTTCCTGCTCATGTGTCCTTATGCTGATCTCCAGTTTTCACAAAAACAACTTTCCCCTGCAGTCTAGGTGTGTTTTTAATGGGAAGATTCTATGTACTGGACTTAGCAAGCAAAAGCAAGGAGGTAAAAAAAAAAAAAAAGACAAGACAAAAGAACCACACTGACTTGTGTCTTTTTCCTCTGGCATTGCGTGGCCAGTATAAAACTTCAAGCTGGTTTTCTAGGGCACAGTTTCCCATAGATGTGGACTTAAATCTAGAGTCCTCCTCTGCCAGCATCCGTGTGGACCCCCTTCCACATTCAAGGGCTACACTGACCCAAAGGGCCACGGGTTTGGTGGAGCACAGTCTCCCTTTGAGTCTCTAGTTCGTGCTGTGTGCTTTTCTCTCCCCATCCTGGATCCCAGATCTCACTTCTCTCTAGATCAGTTGTTCTCAACCTTTCTAATGGATTGACCTTTAATACAGTTTCTCATGTTGTGGTGACCCCCAACCATAAAATTATTTTTGTTGCTACTTCATAACTGTAATTTTGCTACTGTTATGAATCATAATGTAAATATCTGTGTTTTTTGAAGGTCTTAGGCGACCCTGCTAGTGGTTCTAAACCTGTGGGTCTCGATTCACAGATTGAGAGCCACTGCTGTAGAGCCTACGACCATCGGAAAACACAGATATTTACATTATGAGTCATTAACAGTAGCACAATTACAGTTATGAAGTAGCAACGAAAATAATTTTATGGTTGGAGCCACCATTACATGAGAAACTGTATTAAAGGGTCAAGCCATTAGGAAGGTTGAGAACACTGCTCTAAATGATCTCTGATCTCTCCACCGATGGGTTGCCTCACCAGCTATGTTTCCATCACCAATTCCAGGTGGATGTTGTTCAGTCCAGGTGTTCCTTTTATCTGCTCTGTGAGAAGGCAGAGTCTGTCTGCGTATTTGGTCACCACTTTGTCTGCCCCCCCCCCCCCGGACAAATTGTTTAGGTGCCCATTGCTTGTGAGGGTGAAATCTTAATGTTCATGGGTTCACAGATGAGGAAGTTGGTCCTGAGCATTTTGATTGTATGATCCTGGGAGGTGTCTGAGGTCTCTCTGGTTGAAGATAAGGCTGGTCTTCCAATCACAGTCACTCTGCCCTTCAAGATGGGTGTATGGTCTCTGTGGCAGAGACTGCCACTCTGGGAGAGATTTCAGCAGTAGTAGAGGCTGCCCAGCCAGGGCACCCTGGTCTGCCAGTCTCCAACAGTCCTGTGTAATATTGCTGTCCTTCACTCACAAATACAGACACTCCTGCACATCCAAACACACTCGTTTTCTCACTCACACAATATCTTGTAGCCTACCATCCCATCAGCCACCATCCTGGATCTCCCCCAGAGTGCATTTTTCAGGGCTTTTGTTTGCTGAAAGTTTTTTTTTTATTATTATTACTGCTTCAATTTCATCAGGTGTGTGTTTTTTTGTGCTTTTTTTTTTCATTCTTCCTGATTGAGTTTTGGAAGGCCATATTTTCCTGGGAATATGTCCATTTCCTCTAAGTTGTCCAGTTTGTTGGCGTAGAGTTGTTCATAGAGGTTTAGTATAACCCTTTGTCTTTCTGTGGGGCAGGTTGTTACTTCACTTTTTTCATTTCTGATCATGTTAATTTGGGTCCTCTCTCTTTGCTAGAGAGAGGTGAGCCTGGCTAGAGGTTCATCGATCTTGTTTACCCTTTCAAAGAACCAGCTCTTGGTTTTTTGTTTTGTTTTGTTTCTGTTTTTGTCTCTACATTGTTTATTTCCACTCTGTTCTTTATTATTTCCTTACTTCTACTTACTCTGGGCTTTTCTTGTTACGCTCTTTCTATTTCTTTAACTTGTAGGGTTAGAGTATTTATTACCATTTTTTTGAGGTAGGTTTATAGAGCTATGAACTTCCCTCTCAGGACTGCTTTCATTGTGTCCCATAGAATTTGGATTGCTGAGTTTTCATTGTCATTTGTTTCCAGTGTGCTTCTAATTTCTTCTTTGATCTCTTTGTTAACCCAATCATTGCTCAATGGAATGCTATTTAGTCTCAAGTGCTTGATTATCTTCATTGTTTTTATTGTAGTTGATTTCTAATTTTATGCTATTGTGATCTGCAAAGATGTCTGATATTATTTCTATCTTCTTGAATTTGAAGAGAATTTCCCTTTGTCCCAATATGGGTCTATCTTTCAAAATGTTCAATGGGCATTTGAGATGAATATATATTCTGTAGCTTTAGTGTGAAATGTTCCAAATATGTCAATTAATTTGATCTGATCTAGTCAGTCATTTAGGATTGCTCTTTCTTTGTTGATTTTTTAATAGGATTTATCTAATGGTTTCAATGGGTAGTAATTCCCCCTACTATAATTGTATTGCTGTCTCTCTTCCTTGATATTTCCAGAAGTTTGGTTTTTGTTGTTGTTGTTTTTGCTTTTTTGTTTGTTTGTTTTTTGTTTTGTGTGTGTGTGTGTGTTTTACATATTTTGGTGCTTCTGTTTGGGTGCATATAGGTTAACCAGAGTTATATCCTCTTGTTGAATTTCTGCCTTTAATATTATGAAATGGCCCTCTTTACCTTTTGTTATGGACTTCACTTTGAGGTCTAATTTGTCAGATATAAGTATTGCTACCCTAGATTTTCTTTTCATTTCTATTTGCCTGAGTAAATTTTTCCTATCCCTTCATTATCTGTCTGTGTGAGTCCTTTATTCTGAGGTAGGTCCCTTGTAGAATACAAATATATGAGTCATGATTTTGTGGGGGTTTTTTCCCATTCAGCTACCCTTTGTCTTTTGATTGGAGCATTTAATCCATTTACAATAAATGTTATTATTTAAAGGTATTTGTTTTCTTTATACCTATGTTCCTTCTTCCCTTTCTCTTTCTTTCTTTCTTTTTTTTTTTTTACAAGAATACTTTTTGCATTTCTTGCATTGCTGGCTCGATGCTAATAAATTCCCATCAATTTTGAAAGATAGCTTTACTGGCGATAGTATGCTTTCTTTACATAACTGCATATTTCATTAAATTCCCTTCTGGCCTGATACGTTTCTGTTGCAAAATCAGTTGGCAGTCTAATGAAAGATCCCTTGTAGGTAACATTCACTCTATCTCTGGAAACCTTTAAGATTCTTACATTGTCATCGATGTTTGCAAATTTAATTATGATGTGTCTTGATGTCTGTCTTTTGGCATTAATCTTTTTGGGACTCAGTGTGCTTCTTAAACTTGGAAACTTTTTTCTTCCCCAAATCAGGGAAGCTTTCTGTCATTATTTCTTCAAACAGGTTTTCTATTCCTTGCTCAGCAGTTGGACATCCCTCTCATAATCCAGGACTGCTGGCTCCCAACTACTCGTTTGCTTGCCTTGCTGATTGCCCATAACCATTTCTGTGTGATCACTCCCTAGCCACTCCCCTGACAGCCTGATTAATGGCTAACTGCTCCTCTGCCAGCCTGATTTCCCCTAACTGCCCTCCCCTGCAGGCCTGATCTTCCCCAATTGCCCTCCCCTGCAGGCCTGGTCCCCGCCCCCAACTTCTCTCCTCTGAAGGCCTCTTGTGGTGGCCATCTGGTGTCCACATGGGGGCAGAATCTTTAACTACATAGGTGAAGCCATCTTGTGTGTTGGAGTGATGGTCAATTTGCATATTACTCTTTTATTTGTTAGGATACAGGCCTGGTGCATGGGTGGGGGCCAACTGGTTTGTCCTGAAGGGTGTCCTGGATCAGAGTGAGGGTTCCCTTGGGGTATAGGGTGTCCTTGGCAATAGGCCTGTGGTGGTTTGCAGCCAGCCACACCCCCTGGCATCCCAAGCAGAGGCTTTGGGATCTGGGATTTATTTATCTTCTATAATTTAAACTTGGTAGCCTAAGCAGAGGCCAAGTCAGGTCAGGGCTATGGAAGCTTGGCTTCCTCCATTAACAGGAGCAACTCAAGCCTTCTTATTTCTCTAGATCCATGGCTGCTGCCATTTTTGTTGGGATTTATTTATCTTTTGTAATTAAAACTTTGTAGCATTGAGTGGAGGCCTGGGGCCATCAGGGTGTGTGGAAAGCTTGGCTTCCTTCATTGCTGGGGAAACCCAAGCCTCCTTCTCACTCCATGGCTGCAGTTATCTTGGGTGGGTTAATTTCCATACTCCTAATTTGCTGATGGGTGTGGCTTGTGGATATAGTGGAGTGATGGTTAATTTGCATATAACTCTTTTATTAGATAACACTAGAGGCCCAGTGCACGGAATCCGTGCACAGGATGGTGTGTCTCAGCTCAGCCTGTACCCTTTCCAATCTGGGATGCCTCGACAGATGTCCAACTGCTCATTTAGGCCTGATCCAACTTGGATCAGGCCTAAATGGATATTTGGACATCCCTGGCAGAATCCAAGACTGCTGGCTCCCAACTGCTCACCTGCCTGCCTTCCTGATTGCCCCTAACCACTTCTGCCTGACAGCCTGATCACCCCCTAACCACTCCCCTCCAGCCTGATTGATGCCTAATTGCTCCCCTGCCAGCTGTTTGTCCCTAACTGCCCTCCCCTGCAGGCTTTATCATCCCCTGCTGCCCTCCTTGCAAGCCTGGTCCCTCCCAACTGCCCTTCCCTGTTGGGCATCTTGTGGCAGCCATCTTGTGTCCACATGGGCGTAGCCATCTTGTATGTTGGAGTGATGGTCAATTTACATATTACTCTTTTATTAGATAGACTAGAGTCTTGGTGCACAGGTGGGGGCCAGCTGGTTTTCCCTGAAGGGTGTCCTGGATCAGGTTAGGGTTCTCTTGGGGTAAGGAGCTGTCTCACGAGGGGCCTATGGTGGTTTGCAGGCTGGCCACACACACACGTCCAGCCCCACCTGTGACCCAAAGAGGAGCCCCTGGTATCTTGGATGTATTTATCTTCTATAATTGAAACTTTGTAGCCCTGAGCAGAGCCAAGCCTCCTGCTCGCTCCATGTCCACAGCCATTTTTCTTGGGATTTATTTATTTTCTATAATTGAAACTTTGTAGCTGTAAGAGGAGGCCAAGGCAGGCCAGGGCAGATGGAAAGCTTGGCTTCCTCCATTGCTGGGGAAACCTGCTCACTCTGTGGCCACAGCCATCTTGGTTGGGTTAATTTGCATACTGGCTCCTGATTGGCTTGTGGGAATGGCTTGTGGTGTAGTGGATGTATGGCCCATTTGCATATTACTCTTTATTAGATAGGATATTTTGAGACCCAGTTGGATAATCTCTCAAGTCTTCTGGGCTGGTTATTATAGAACTGCCCCATATTTGGATATTTGAGTTCTCTTGGTTTAACTGGTTTTAAGTGTTATTGTCCCATTTGTAGATGGCATTTTCTCTGTTTATGTGGCTCTCTCTACCATGTTGATCAAACACCACAAAATTTAACTAGACAAGACATAATACAAAGAGAATAAAGCATTAATGTACTCACAACACCAATTACCCCAATAAAAATGTATACAGATTAAAGAGAATTAGGAGAGAAAATAGAGAGCAAAAATGATATCAAGAAATGCAAAAAAAAGTTAAGATAGAAAAGAAAAAGACAAAAAGGAAGACTAAAACTCTATGGGGAGAGGTCAACACAAAACAAACAAATAAACCAAAAAATATAAATTGCAAACACTCAGAAAAATGGGGGAGTGCAGAATCTGTGGAGGCAAAGCTTATGTAGACAAAGAAAGGTTAAGAAATTGAATGAATAGGATAAGAACTACAGTTTAGCAGAAGAGTTAGAAAGAGAATGAGTGGATAAGCTAAATATAAAAATAAATAAGTAATACAAAAATTTTAAATTTATTTATTTATTCATTATTTTGTGAAAAAACAGAATAGAGGAGAGAGCATATAGGCTTGATTTTAGTGAGTGAAACTAATTAAACAATTAGGAGAAGAAGAGAGCAAGAGAGAAAAGAAAAAAACAAAAGCATAAAAATTGACTAGAAGAAAGAGAAAAAAGATCGGTCCAGGAACTTGGAGCAGAAAAGGAAAATTGGGTGTACTAATATGCCAACAGAGACTACAATAATAATAATACATAAATAAATCAGATAAAGAATATCCATTTTTGATAAGGAATAAAAGGAAAATCTAAAAAAGGGACAGAAGGAGAGAAAACATGATGAATAATAGAAAAGTGGGGAAGAAAAGAAAAAATAAGGTAAAATAAAGTAACAATAAGAAAATAAAAGTAGGATGAAGAAAAATAAAAGAAAAAGATTGAAAAAACAAAATAATTTAAATAAAAAGTAAAAAAGGGAAGTGCTGTTCACTTTACTGAGTTTTAATGCCCGGTACAGGCTGCTTTGAGACCCCGTTTTTCTGTTTTGTCTGCCACCTGTCAGGTTCCTGTTAGAGAGTCAGAACCATGCTGAAGTTCCAAGTGGTCCACTGCTCCTCTGTTTGCGGCAGTGTGCACAGCCTTGGCTGCAAGCTGGTACAGCCTACCTGCCCCTTTGCCTGCCAGCCTTCTTTCTCTCTCAGTTACTCCAGCATCTGTTTCTCAGAGGGCGTGTGTGGGTATGCTGTGTTGCTTCCCAGGACTGAAAGGCCCCTCTTCAATCTAGTTCCTGAGGCTCTTTGGGATGAATCAGGGCTCTGTTTCCTTTGTAAAGCTCAAAGTGCAAGCTGGGTGTACTGCAAGAGCTGTCTTGAGGCTGCCGGAGGGGCTGGCTTTTCAGCAGAAAAATGGCTTTGCAGGTTTGTAGGGCCCCGAATGTCTCAGTGCTGGATTTATGACCACCTCCCACTGTTCCGCTCTTCTCCGCAGCCTCTCCCCAGCCTCCACAAATCGGCACCTCTAACTGCACTCAGGTGAGTGTCTGTAATTGAAAGGTTCTATGAACTGGGGTTAGTGAATAAAAGCAAATACAAAACAGAGGCAAAACAACCACATGACTGTGAGTTTCCCTCTTTCTAGCACTGCAAGGCTCATGCAGCTGTTCAGGCGAACTTGTTGGGCAATGGCATCTTGTGGCTGTGGACTTAGATCTAGACTCCCCAGCGTCTGGCAGCCCTGTGGCCTTCTCTTCCAGAGTCAGATGTTACACCTGCCCCACAGGAACACAGACTCGATGTAGTGCAGCTTTTGTTTCTTCTGACCCTCTCTGTCTGGTGGTTATCTGTCTCTCTTGAGCCCAGTTCCCAAATTCTACCGTTCTCCTGGCATCCTCTGCCTTTCCTGGGTGTGAATTATCTCATCAGCTGTGTCTGATTCACCAATTCCCGTTGGATGTTATTTGATTTAGTTGCTCCTGCTATCTGCTCTAGGACAAGATGCAGGACCCACCTATCTATTCTGCCACCATTTTTCCTGTCTCCCAATAATTATTTTAAATATAGATAGCTTAAATGCTCCAATCAGGAAACATAGCATAGCTGAATAAGCAAGCAAGACCCAAAGAAAAACAAAAAATATATGTTAAAAAAATGAAAGACCCATATATATCCTTTCTGCAAGAGACTCACCTTGGTGGGGGGGAGGGAAGATACACACATACTAAAAGTAAATAGATGGGCAAAAATATTTCATGCAAATTGATATTTAAAAAACAAAACCTGAAACAACAATACTTATGTTTGACAAACTTGACTTTTAAACAAAGGCTATAATAAGAGACAAAGCCAACATTATATAATGATAAAATGAGCAACTCAAATAAAGAACATAACCCTGTAAATATTAATAAATCCAACAGAGGAGCACCTACATATTGATAGACATAAGGGGAAAAGTGAAAGTCACACAGTCATGGTAAGAGATTTTAACACCCCATTGACATCGATGAATATCTTCCATACAGAAAAATCAACAAAGAAATAGTTGCCTTAAATGACACAGATCAGATGGATTTAATTCATATCATCAGAGAATTTCACCCCCAAACAGCAAGATACACATTCTTTGCAAGTGCACATGGAACATACTCTACCATAGACAACATATTAGAACATATAACAAATCTCAACAAATGTAAGAAGATTGAAATCATATCAAGCATCTTTTCTCACCATATTGGTAGGAAACTAGAAATTAATCACACAAAAAATTGAAAAATACACAAAGACATGGATGCTAAATAACATGTCATTAAACAAGGGAATGTGCTAACAATTCCTTGTTTGGTGACATGATATTTAAGGGAAAAATAAAAAGATACCTGAGAGAGAGAGAAACCAAGATGGCGGCATAGGTGAACACCTGAACTTGCTGCCTTGCACAACCACTTCAAAACTACAACTAAAAAACAAAATGGACATTATCCAGAAACACAGGAAGGTTGACTGAGTGGAAACTCTACAACTAGAAGGAAAGAGAAAAGCACACTGAGACTCAGAGGAGGTGGACAAGTAAAGGCAGAGGTATGGAGGTGCATGCAGGAGGGCTGGCAACTGAGTACGCAGCTGAGAAGACACAAGCTCTCGACTTCTCTGAACTTCAGTTCCAGGTGAAACTCTCGGGACCCAGACTCATGAGGAGAAACAGGACTGTCTGGCATCTGGCAGAACTTGGGGAGGCTTTCTCTCAGAGGTGCTTACAACAATTACTGAGGGACACTGAGACACAGGGGCATCTTAGGCCAAGGCTCATGGTCAGCCATTGCTATTTTCTCTGTCATGAGACCCTGGCCCATCCAAGCTGTGTTCAGAGGCTTTTGCATATGAATGGCCTGGTACTTTGAAATCTAAACTTACCTTATAAACTGAAGCTGAGCCAGAGAGACCCAGATCATCCAAAAGAAGGCCCAAGGCCCCACAATAGTTTGCATTGCTTCACAACTGGGCCTCATTTGGGCACCTCCAAAACCAAACAAAGAAGAGGAATCTGAAGATCTCTATAGCACCTGCTGGGTGGCCTCAGACAGAGGATAAATTAGCACCTCCTTAGAGATCCAAGAGCCAGTGTACCAAGGGGTCAGAGTGGGACCATCCAGATTACAACTCCTCATATCCATAAGGGGGGCAGACTCAGTGAGCACTAAAGCCCCACTGAAGCAAACAGCCTCAAAAGGATGTTTCTAACACAGAAGTTCTTCCAGTGTAGACACAGCTGATCCTCACAGCCAATTAGCCTGGAGATCAATTCCTCCCAGTGATACCAACAACAATCAAGGCTTAACTACAATAAAAGGGTGCACACTACCCACAAAGGGGTGCACTGAGAGTGTCCACCTCAGGTAAATAGGGTAGCTGAGTCACTGGGCCCTATAGGACACCTAACACAAAAAGCCACTCTATCAACTCAGGGAAGCAACCAAAATGCAGAGACAAAGAAACAGATCACAAATGAAAAAAAATGGAGGAAAGCAAACTATTTGATATAGAGTTCAAAACCATGGTTATAAGGTTTTTCAAGAATTTTCTAGAAACTGCTGATAAATTTAGTGAGACCCTTGAGGATATAAAAAGACCAAATAGAAATTAAGCATGCATGGGCTGAAATAAAAAATAATATAAGGAAATCCAACAGCAGACTAGAGGACTGCAAAAATCAAGTCAAAGATTTGAAACATAAAGAAGCAAGCAAACAAACAAACAAAAACAGAAAATCAAAAAGGAAAAAGAATCTAAAAATATGAAGATAGTGTCAGGAGCCTCTGGGTCAACTTCAAGTGTACCAACATCTGAATTATGGGGGTGCCAGAAGAAGAGAGAGAGCAAGATATTAAATACCTATTTGAAGAAATAATGACAGAAAACTTCCCCCACCTGGTGAAAGCAATAGACTTACAAGTCCAGGAAGTGCAGAGAACTCCAAACAAAAGGAATCCAAAGATGACCATACCAAGACACATCATAATTAAAATGCCAAGGGCAAAAGACAAAGAGAATCTTAAAAGCAGCAAGAGATAAACAGTTACCTACAAGGGAGTACCCATATGGCTGTCAACTTATTTCTCAAAAGAAACTATGCATGCCATTAGGGAGTGGCAAGAGATATTCAAAGTGATGAACAGCAAGAATCTACAACCAAGATTACTCTACCCAGCAAAGCTATCATTTAGCATTGAAGGTCAGATAAAGAGCTTCACAAATAAGAAAAAGCTAATGGAGTTCATCACCACCAAACCAGTATTATATGAAATGCTAAAAGGTATTCTTTAAGAAGAAGAGGAAGAAGAAGAAGAAGAAGAAGAAGAAGAAGAAGAAGAAGAAGAAGAAGAAGAAGAAGAAGAAGAAGAAGAAAAAGAAGAAGAAGAAGAGAGGAGGAGGAGGAGGAGGAGGAGGAGGAGGAGGAGGAGGAGGAGAAGAAAAAGGTAAAGATAAAAATTATAAACAATAAATACCTATCTATCAACAAGTGAATCTAAAAATGAAGTGAATAAAAAATCTGGTGAACATGATAAACTGGTGAATATAATAGAATCAGGGATATACAAAGGGAGTGAACTGACAATCCTCGGGGGGTAAGGGGTGTGGGTGGTGCGGGAAGAGACTGGACAAAAATCATACACCTATGGATGAAGACAGTGAGGGGGAGGTAAAGGCAGAGAGTGGGGTGGGAATCCGGTGGAGGGGAGCTATGTGGGGGAAAAAGAGGAACAATTGTATTGATTTGAATAATAAAGATTTATTTTTTAAAAAGATACCTTGGAACAAATGAAAACATAACAATTCAAAATCTATCAGACACGAAGAAAATAGTACTAACAGAGAAATACATATTACAGGCTTTCTTTAAGAAACAAGAAAAATATAAAATAAACAATGAAAGTTTACACTTAGAAGTACTACAAAACAAACAATAAACAACCCCAAGTGAGTATAAGAAAGGAAATAATAAATATGAGTGCAAAAATTAACAAAATGAATTCTAAAACAACAATAAAAATATCAGCAAAACCAAGAGCTGGTTGCTTGGAGAGGTAAATAAGACTGACAAACTTTTAACCAGACTCCCCTCAACAAAAGGAGAGAGGACTCAAGTAAATAAAATCAGAAGTTAAAAAATATTGTAAGAAAATATAATGAACAACAATATGCCAGCAAAATGAATAATATGCATAAAATGGATAAATTCCTAGAAACATACAATCTTCCAAAACTAAATCAGGGCGAATCAGAGAATCTGAATATACTAATCTGATTATCTGATGAATCCTGATTCAGTTTTGAAAGATTGTATGTTTCTAGGCAAAATTGATGCAGTAATAATAAAAAAAAAAACTCCCAGCAAACACAAGTCCTAGACCAGATTAGTTCACAGATGAATTTTACCAAACAATTAAAGAAGAACAAACACTTATTCTTATCAAGCTATTACCAAAAGTTAAAGAGCAGGGAAGAGTCTCAAACTCATTTAACAAAGTCAGCATTATTCTAATTGAAAAATCGGCTAAAGACACTGCAAAGAAATAAAATTATAGTCCAATATCCCTTATGAGCATAATGCTAATATCTTCAACAAAATATTAGCAAATCCAGCAGTACATTACCAAGGTGCTAAATCATGATTAAGTGAATTTATTCTAAGGATGGAAGGTGGCTACAATATTTGCAAATCAGTAAATGTGATACACCACATAAACAAAACGAAGGATAAATGTGACATGAGCATATCAATAGATTTAGAAAAAAATGGTTGACAAACTCTAGCACCCATTTATGATTAAAAACTCCCAGCAAAAGTGGCATATATTTATTACAAATCCATAGCCAACATCATAGTCAATCGGAAGAAACTAAAAGCATTTCTCCTAAGATGAGAAATAAGACAGGTATGTCTGAATTCACCACTTTTACTCAACATACTACTGGAAGTAGTAGCCTCAGTGATTAGACAAAAGAAGAAATATAAGGCATCCAATCTGTAAAGGAATAGATCAAATTATCATTATTTGCAGATGACACGATAGTGTACATAAGAAACTCTAAACACTCCACCAAAACTCCTAGAACTGGGAAATGAATTTGGTAATGTAGCAGAATACCAAACTAATATTCAGAAATTTGGAGGCATTTTTATACATCAATAATGAATGATCAGAAGAGAAACTAAAGAAATAATCCCATTTTAATATGCAACAAAAATAATAAAATATCTAGGAATAAATTTAACCAAGGAGGTAAAAGACTTATACTCAGAAAATTATGGATACTGAAGAAAGAAATTGAGGAAGATATACGTAATTGGAAGCATATACTATACTTATGGATAGAAAGAATTAACATTATTAAAATGTCCATATTACCTGAAGAAATCTATACATTAAATGCAAATCCTATCAAGTTACCAACGGCATATCTCACAGAACAAGAGCAAATATTTCAAAACCACGAAAAAATCTGAAAAGCCTCAGCAATCTTGAGAAAAAAACAAGTTGGAGATATAGTACCTGATATCAAACTATATTATAATGCCACAATAATAAAAAAAAGTATGATACTGGTATAAAAATAGGCATATAGATAAATGGGACAGAATAGATAGCCCACTAATAAACCCATGCCTTTATGGTCAATTAGTATTTGACAAAGAAGGCAAGAACATACAATGTGGTAAAGATATTCCATTCAATAAATGGTGTTAGGAAAATTTGACATATTTATGTGAAAAATGAAACAAGACTATCTTCTTACAACATACACAAGAATAAACACAAAATGGATAAAATACTTAAATGTAAGTTGTGAAACCATAAAAATTCTAAAAGAAACAGAAGCAATAAAAGTTCTAATATTTCTTGTAGTAATATCTTATTTCTGATACTAGAGACCCAGTGGACAAAATTTGTGCACTGGGGAATGGTCCCTCAGCCTGTCCTTGTGCCCTCTCATAATCCAGGATCCTTCAGGGATGTCTACCTGCTGGCTTAGGCCCAGCAATTGGGCCTAAGCCAGCAATTAGACATCCCTCTCACAGTCTGGGGCTCTCACAGTCCAGGACCCGTCGCCCCTTACTGCTTACCTGCCATGAAGGTGGGAGAGCCTCCCGCCACTGCCACAGCACTCGCCATCCAGGAGCCCAGCTTCTGGCTGTGTTGGGGGCAGGGAGTGGGGGAATGAGTATTGCTCAACCAGAAGGCAGGCTTGCTGCTCCTTAGTGCTGCCCCCCACCCCCTGCCCACTGGAGTGGGGGCTCAGTCAGGGGCCAAGTTGGCCAGGGGATGGGCCATGGGAGATTGAGGTTCTGCGGTAGCACCCCCTTCCACCTCTGTGGAAGGCACAGCACCAGACCAGGACTGTACCACCCTGCTGCTTATGGCCTCTGCAGAAGGGGCGCTGCTGGGACCAGGCCCAGGCCCACACTGCCACCTCTCCCACGGCCTCTGAGGAAGGGGAGGCACTGGGACCACCATGGCTGGCTCGGTGGTGCAGGCTTACTGTCTTCACCCCCTTCCCAATGGTTATTCCAGAAGGTTGTTCCACCATCCGGTCTAATTAGCATATTAGCTCTTTATTATATAGGATATTACCTCAGGCAAGAGAAGCAAAAGAAAAAAAAATGAGAGTGCATAAAACTAAAAAGGTTTTGTGCAACAAAGGAAGCCATTAACAAAACCAAAAGGCAACCACTGAATGTGAGAACAAATTTGGGGGTTAATTTCCAAAATTCATAAAGAACTTTTAAAACTCAACACTAAGAGATCTTAAGAAAGGTTATTCAGGCAGACAGAAAGGCCATTGCCAAGCCTTGAGGTGAGTAAATTCCAATATAGTAGTAGTAGAGTAAGCTAAAAAAAGAAAAGAAAAGAAAAAAAAGAAAAGAGAGAGAGAGAGAGAGAGACCTAGTGGGAAGTAGTGCAGATTATTTTAGAATCTTGTTCCTCAAAGTGTGATCTTCAGAACCAGTAGCATTAGTATCAAAATTTAGGAGCATATTAAAAATGCTGAGAAATTAAAAATGCTGGTGGAGTAAGTGAATGTTGCAGGTACACACTCCCAAGACCAAAGTGGAATTACAACTAAAATACAGAAAAACTTAGTGAATAATCAATAGAAGACTTGTTAGAAAAAACTGTGATAATTGAGGACTAGAAGTGGAGACAGCATACAGACTGGTAAAAGGGGAGGTCACATGAAAGGTCTGGTGTGCTCCCATGGACAACTATACGACAGCAAGCTGGACAAAGTTGGTAAAGTGGACAAGTTCTTAGAAAAGGGAACCTTAGTCACTACTGATGGGAATGCAGACTGATGCAGCCATTATGGAAAACATTATGGAGGTGCCCCCCAAAAAAACTATGTAAACTCCATTTGACCCAGTGATCCCATTTCTAGGAGTATATCCTAAGAAACTTGGCACACCAATAAGAAAAAATGTATGTACCCCTATGTTCATACCAGCACAATTTACAATAGCTAAGATCTGGAAACAGCCTAACTGTCCATCAGCACATGAATGGATAAAAAATCTGTGGTATATTTATACCATGGAATACTATGCAGCAGTAAAAAAAGAAGAATATCTTACCCTTTGTGACAGCCTGGAGGGACCTGGAGTGTATTGTGCTAAGTGAAATAAGTCAGTCAGAGAAAGACAAGTATCACTTGATCTCATTCAGATGTGGAATCTAAGTAAGAAAATAAATTGATGAACACAGTGGGTCCAGAGACATGGAAGCATGGGACAGAGTGTTCAATCTCAAAGGGAAGGTGGGGAAGGATGGATGGTGGGAGGTAAACAACCAAGGACCTTTAATACGTATATTCATAACCCATAGACACAGCCAATAGGGTGCTGAGGGCCTTGGACAGGTGGGATGGCAGGGAGATTGAAGGTGGTCAATGAGGAATTAAGGGGACATATGTAATACTTTCAACAATAAAAAATTATTTTAAAATATAATAAATGTTTTCCAAACCAACTGGCCCCCATCCATGCACTAGGGCTCTATCCTATCTAATAAAAGTGTAATATGCAGATTGACTATTACTCCAACACACAAGAGGACTGCCCCCATGTGGTCAAAGATCCTGCTCCCATGTGGACACAAGATGGCCACCATGAGATGGCCAGCAGGGGAGGGCCATTCGGAGGCTCCAGGCCTGCAAGGGAGGGCAGTTGTGGGTGATCAGGCCAGCAGGAGAGGGCAGTTGGGAGGGACCAGGCCTGCATGGGAGGGTAGTTGGGGGTGATCAAGCCTGCAGGGGAGGGCAGTTAGGGGTGACCAGGCCGGCAGAGGAGGGAAGTTGGGGGCAAACAGGCTGTCAGGAGAGCAGTTAGACATCAATTAGGCTGGCAGGGTAGGGTTAGGGGGTGATCAGGCTGGCAGGCAGAAGTGGTTAGGGGCAATCAGGGAGGCAGGCAGGTGAGCAGTTTGGAGCCAGCAGTCCTGGATTGTGAGAAGGATATCTGCCTGCCGGTTTAGGCCCGATCCTACCGGGATCGGGCCTAAATGGGCAGTTGGTCATCCCTCAAG
The DNA here is from genome assembly GCA_027563665.1 of Antrozous pallidus. Classification (NCBI taxonomy): domain Eukaryota; kingdom Metazoa; phylum Chordata; class Mammalia; order Chiroptera; family Vespertilionidae; genus Antrozous; species Antrozous pallidus. The sequence continues at coordinate 110,502,486 of CM050514.1, read as the reverse complement.
GGGGTCCCAGATTGGAGAAGGTGCAGGGTGGGCCCTGCCTCCCATGCACAAATTTCATGCACTGGGCCTCTAGTAGAGATAAAAAAGACCAGACATCCTTCTGGATGACCTGGACAAAGTCACAGCAGCAGGGGCACGAGACAGAGGCAGCTGCTACAGCAGCAGGATTCAAGCCTCTTGGGAAAATTTTGTGCATCGGGACTCTAGTTTAGTCTTTATAGACTAAATGTCTGAACTGAGAAAAATGAATAAGAATTAAGCTCTTGTTCCTAACTTTAAGTTAAAGTCAATAGTGATTTGCACAAGGTATACTATTAAATGTTTTTGGTATAGCTGTAATAATTCTGTGTTTCCTTAACGTTTGGTCCATTTATGTATTACATATTTTTTAATTTTGAAATATGTTTTTCTCAAGTTACTATATAAATTCTAGTGTATGTTGTCAATAGAAATATATTTTGACCATGTATGTAATTTGAAATTTTCTAATAGCCACATTAGGAAATAAACAGAAAACAATTAATTTAAATAATATATTTGATTCAACTTTTTTCATCATATTACAATTTCAAAATGTGGCACTAGCCAATTTTTAAATAATCAGTATTCATTTGTTTCTAGTGGCTGCTGTTTTGAGTATGTAAATCCTAGTATATTAATCTAGCAGGCTGGTGACAGATTAAACATTGTTTGTTAATCTTATGTTTTCCATTACATATATGTCTTCCCAGATAACTTTGAACTTCAATATTTTATTTTTAAATAAAATTAACATTTGTTTGTAAAATAACTTTAAATTATAGTGGAAATAAACTGAAAGTAAAAAATTATCTTTCCCCACATCAGTTCCTTTCCCCTCAAATGATTATTGTTCTCTCTAGTGTATATATTTTCAGGTAAAAAGTATACCTAGACACATAACATGAAAATATATATTTAAAATTTCTATATTTATGAATTCACTTTTTCTTTCCTTTTTTTGAATTTTTGGACTGACATTGGTTAATAAAATCATACATGCATCAAGTGTACAACTCAACAAAACATCATCTGCATACTGCATCATGTTTTCACTACCCAAAGTTTCTTTCTGCCACCATCTGTCCCCCATTTATCCTCATCTACCTTTCTCACCCCACTGTTCACTGTAGCAATCACCATATTTTTGTCCTTAGCTATGTATTTTTTTTCTTAATCTCTCACTTTTTTCACCCAGCCCTACAGTCCTTCTCTCCTATGACAGCTTTCAGTATGTTACATGTATCTATGATTCTATTTTGTTTGTTAAAGTATTTTGTTCAGTAGATCCACATGGAATAGATTCCATGCTGTGGCAAAAGATAAGACTTCCTTTTCACAAATGTAACACAGTGTGTGTTTTTTTAATCCAATTATCTATTGATGGGTACTGAGGCTCATTTCACTTATGTGGTATGACCCCTATAATAACCACTTAATAAATAGCTCACAACCTCCCCAACCCTCCCCAAAAAAGAACCAAATCTGAGTCAGCTGTGAGGAGTCAATGGCTGCCTAGGAGGAGGAGCTTTTGACGCTGACTTCATAGAAACTGACCAATCAGAACCAAATCTGGGTCAACTGTGAGAAGCCAGTGGCTACCTAGGAGGCAGAGCTTTTGATGCTGACTGACATAGAAACCAACCAATCGGAACCAAATTGGTTGGCAGAGGAGGGCAGTTGAGGGCAAGATCAGGCTGGCAGGAAAGGGCTATTGGGTATGAGATCAGGCCAGCAGGAGAGGGCAGTTGGGGGTGAGATTAGGCCGGGAGGGGAGGCCAATTAGGAGCAATCAGGCAGGCAGGCAGAGTCAGTTAGGATTGATCAGCCAGGCAGGCAAAGGCAGTTAGGGGTGATCAGGCAGGTGAGCAATTAGGCAGGTGAGTCAGTGGTCCCAGATTGCAAGAGGGATGTCCGACTGCTGGCAGTCAGACATTCCCAAGGGGCCCCCGATTGGAAAGAGTGCAGGCTGGGCTGAAGGGATCCCCTCCCTCCATGCATGAATTTTGTGCACCGGACCACTAGTTATAGATAATCAAAAGAAGACCCAAACAAACAAACAAAAAAACCCAATATTTTTGGTGACATCTTTTCTATCATTTTTTCAGTTAACATTTCATGAATGCTTACCATGGGTCAGGACCTACATTAGGCAACAATAAGAAAAAGAATTTAGACAAATAATAAAAATAGCCCTTGCTTTTCCACACCCCTTCAGTGAAGTGCCATTCTCCATGGCATCCAGGGCACAACCTACTCTTTTAGCCATCATTTAGCCGGCATGTATTAAAATATGGTGACACTTTCTCAATGGTGTGGCCTATGGATGGAACCAGAGGAAACACTGACCATGCATTAGTAAAGCTAAATTAACTATGACACATTTTGTCTATATATTTAATATATATTTGCTATAATAAATATCAGTTTCTTGGGAACTTTGCTCTTGGGGAGATCTAAGTTTAAGGATGCTTATTTTCAATGCTGGAACTGCGAAGTAAATGTTCTGCAGAAAACAATTGGTGTACTCCAATAGGCACAAGATTGCAGCTGCACCAGCTGTGTGTAGTATGACTGCTATCTGTAAAACAGTAGTATGTCGAGCTGTCTGCTGCAACTGCCAAAAGGCCTGGTGTAGTATTTTGTTGATGTCTGAAGATACAGGCAGATGTTGGGAGAGAAAAAATGACCACACTGAGCAAGGCCAAGAACCAAAGCATGAGGTAAGTATATTTAAAATAATGGTAGAAATAAGTCACGTTAATAGCTCCCTGGCTGAGAGATTGACAGTGGAGGGAGTTGGCTCCAGGGATGGCCTCCTGGAGGACTTTGGCATTTATGCATGGCAGAGCAGGACAGTTTTGCTTCTAGTCTGTGCTTTCAAAAACCATGCCTACCGAGGACTGAGGGGTCCCTCGGGAGCCTCCCCTCCTCTGGAGCATGGAGCTTGTGAGTGGGATGGGGGTGAGAGGACAAGCCAGCAAGTGGGAAGCACACTCTGCTGTGCCCAGGACTGGAGCCGCTCCCTGAGTGCCCAGGGCTATGCAGGTGCAATCCATGAGCGCCCACCTGGAACCCGTGCTCAGCTACCAGCGCCACAGGATGAGCCATGTTTGCACAGCTCAAGCCCCATGCTGGGGTCTGCAACCAGGCCACTACTGGGCGGTCTTCTCTAGTGAGGAGATGCAGCACCTGCACCATCACCAGAAGGAGCAGCCCACGCACCTGCAGCCTCCACAGCCTTCACAGAATGCACCAGTGTCAGGTTGCAGCTGCTCTCCCTCCGCCCCCCACCCCTGCATGAGGAACTGGTCCAGACACTTCAGCTTGCTCCAGTTTCTATAATTCCAGACCATAAAAGGTATAGTGCCTCAGTCATAGTCCAGTTCTTCACTCACAGTGAAGAGTTACATTTACAGTACCATGAAGATATTCCTCCCTGACAACACTCACTTGAGAACTGGTTTTACAAATCCCAGAGAACTTGCTTAACACTTGTCAAGACAGAACCTCATATCAGGCCTTAACACTTACATCTCTGCTGTTCTGCACACTACAATGAAACAATTCCAGGACATACCCCCTTGCACATACACAATGCGAAGTCAGTTTCTTCCACAACAGGCCACTTACTTTCCCACATCACCACCAAGCTCAGAGCCTGAAAATCCAGATAAACAAGCAGAGATGCTCCAAAATTTAACCCCACCTCCATCCTGTGCTGCTACAATTATTTCTAAACTGGCAATTCACAATCCAAATTTACCTGCTACCCTATCAGATAATTTGCAAAACATCCAACCTGTCAGATACAACAGAAGGAATACTGTGATTTGGAGAAATGACCCATCCCCTACTGCGATTGCCTTGTATGCACAAAAGTTTATATGAACTCTTCTCATTTAAAAGCTCACCTGAGGAATCATACTGCTGAGAAGCTGTGTGAATGCACCTGGGAAGCCTGTGACTGGAGGTTCGAATGCTCTAATGAGCTGACATGCCACTACCAGAGGCATACCAGGGCCAAACCATTCCAGTACGGGGTGTGCTACTTCAGCTTCTCCCGCTCCCACTACCTGGCTTTGCACCTGAAGAGGCACCGGAACTGAGCTGCTGCAAGGACCTGCATGCTTATGCAATCATCCTGATGGTCTGTAGTTCACTTGGAAAAATTTTAATTACAAACATATATATATATAATATATATAGTAAAAAACTGGAAATGCATATTTTGTATATTTGAGAAAACAGGGAGTACGGTGTGTTCTGGCACAAGGACACTGCCAGGACAGACCCTGGCCAGGAAAAGCTGGGCCTCGCAGTGGCTCATAGCCGGAAGTGTGGTTTGATATGCTTTAGCCAAGCATAACTCCTACCCTTCTTCTTTACAATGACCCCTTTAGCACACCCTGCCTAAGGTAACTGCAAGGCTGCACAAACAGAATTGCTTCAAGCTAACTTTATGTACCCACCTTTGATTTTGTAACTATTGTTTAACTGAAATTTTCCATAGCTGCAAGTAATGTAACTGAGTTTTTGTTAAGAGCTGAATCAATCACAAACTGCCAAGTCCCCCTGTGTTGGGGATAAAAAGTGCTTGCTGTAAGGGCTCGGGGCTCTTGCTGCTCGCTGCTGTGACAGTGGAGACTGGAGCCCGGACTCGAGTTCGCAATAAAGGCTTCCTGAATTCCCGATTGGACTGTCTGGTGGTCGTCATTCGCGGGTCGCCCCACAACATTTGGAGGCCCCAGCGAGACCCACTCTGGCCTTGTAGCCAGTGGATGGACGCCCCAGGGAGGACACTCTAATCTCCGTCCCGGGTTCCAGGGAGAGAGGGTGATTTCCTCAAAAAAGGCGGTCTGGACATTGAAGCCATCAGGACCTCAGAGGCTGAGGTAAGGGATCTGGTCTGTCTGCGGAACGTTCCATTTGAGGACCCGAGGAGGGCAGGACGCCGCTTAACCTCCCGGTCCAGACCCCGACGCGACGGCGTCCGGTGGTCCTGGTGGTCTGTCTGGGCTGTATTGTCTATGATCTTCCGACTGCCGGTAGTGTGCCAAGTGTGTCTGGTTTATGTTCTGTGTTTTGTTTTCATTTTGTCGCTGTTTAATTCCTTTGCTGTAACGGTCAGGATGGGTCAGGGTCCGTCTGGACCCTCCACCCCATTACAATGTTTTCTTAAGAATTTTCAGGAGTTCCGGAGACGCGCGGGCGATTATGGGGTCCAGGTTGATGATTTTGCTTTGCAGAAATTTTGTGAGTTGGAGTGGCCCACATTCAGGGTTGGGTGGCCCTCCACCGGGACTCTGGACCTAAATGTTGCTTATGAGGTCCGCCGTGTTGTTCATGGCAATCAGGGCCGCCCGGACCAAACTCTTTGTATTGATGTCTGGATAGATATTGTTACTGACAAGCCTCGGTGGTTAAAAGGTTGCCAAAACCCAAGGGAAAATTGGAAAAGAGAGGGACGGTCCTTGTAGCCCAAGCCCAGAGGGCCAAGTTGGGGGCAACTCCGAGGCTCATCCTAGAGGCAGCAGAGGACGACCACCCTGAGCGGCGGCCACCCCCTTATGTGCCGCCAGCATCTCCCTCCCAGAGACAGGTCTCCCACCAGCCCCCACGGGGGTCGGTCCCCGACTGCCCAGGCCCTCGCTTGTCACTCCTGTAGGGCAAGGCCCACCGACGCTAGTGCCCCAGGGGACTCAGCCGGCATCGGCCACAGGCCCGAGGGAGAGTTCAGGTCTTTATCCATCACTTTCAAGCAACAATCCTTTCAGCCCACCCCATACCCGTGCAGGGACCACCTACAGTGGGGATTCTGGAGGAATGAAGCCGGTCACACACACCCTACACACACACACACACACACACACACACACCCCATGCTGCCATTGCGTCAGGCAGGGCCTACCGACCTGGGGCCGGACGGGCAGCCTTTTATGGTTTACATCCCATTTTCTACCAGTGACCTATATAATTGGAAGAACCAGAATCCCTCCTTCTCTCAGAACCCCCAGGGGCTAGTGACTCCTTTAGAGTCAGTTTTCTACACCGACCAACCAACATGGGATGGTTGTCAGCAACTCCTCCAGGTCCTCTTCACCTCAGAGGAGAAACAGAATCAGGGCGCAGGCGAGGAAGTTAGTCCTCGGGCGGGACGGCCAGCCCACCGCAGACCCAGATAGAGTAGAAGCCATCTTTCTAGCAGGAAGACCGGTGTGGAACCCCAACACTGACAGAGGTAAGGATGCTCTTGATCAGTATTGCCAGATTCTTTTGAGGGGCATTGGCGCTGCGGCGCGTAAGCCCACCAACCTCTTCAAAGCAACGGAGACGGTACAAGGGCCAAATGAAAGCCCGGCCGCTTTTCTCAAGAGGCTCTGCGAGGCATACCGACCGTATACCCCAATCGACCTGGACGCCCCAGAGAACCGGCGGGCAATTAATATGGCTTTTGTAGCCCAGTCGGCCTCAGACAGTAGAAAAATTACAGAAGTTAGATGGCTTCGCAGGGAAGTCACTCTCTGAGCTGGCTGAGGAAGCCCAGAAGGTTTTCGACACCAGAGAAGACCCCACTGTGGCTTTAAATCAGAGAATGGCTAAAGTGCTTCTAGTGATGCAGGAGGACAAGGAAGGAAAGGGACGGAAAGGCAGCCAAAGAACATCAAAGGAAAAGAAAGACCGGGCAGGAGGAAGGTCGAAGCTAGGTCAAAATCAGTGTGCCTACTGTAAAGAAGAAGGACACTGGAAGAGAGAGTACCCTAAAAGAACACAGCAGGAGGGGACCCCGGTCCTGGTCGAGGAGGTGGACTGAGGAGGTCAGGGCTCTGCAGGTCCCCAGAAGCCCAGGATAATGCTGAATGTCAGGGGCAAACCTGTTGATTTCCTGGTGGACACTGACCCGTCTCCCACAAGGGTTCAAAAACTCCCCAACTCTTTTTGATGAGGCTCTAAGCCAAGACCTGAAAGACTTTCGTTTCAGCCACCCAGGCGTCACCCTGCTTCAGTATGTGGATGACCTTCCACTGGCCACCGAGGAAGAAGGAACCTGCCGGGCTGCCACCCGGGACCTACTACAGACCCTCAACGACCTGGGGTACCGTGTCTCCGCCAAGGAGGCGCAGCTCTGCTCCATAGAGGTGACGTACCTCGGGTATCACGTCAAGGGAGGTGAGCGGACGCTAGCTGATGGCCGGATCCAGGCCATCCGATCCATCCCTACCCCTAAGACGAAGAGGCAGGTCAGGGAATTCTTAGGATCAGTAGGATTCTGCATACTTTGGATATTGGGCTTCGCAGAGATTGCCAAGCCCCTGTACACTGCCACCGGGGGAAAGGATTCTGAACTGGTTTAGACAGATAAGGAGGAAGAGGCCTTCCAGAGCCTGAAGCGGGCTCTTGGCAGCACCCCTGCACTGGCCCTCCCGGACTTGGCAAAGCCTTTTGTCGCTGAGTCACAAGGGAACTCAGACTCTGGGCCCGTGAAGAAGGCCAATGGCCTACCTGTTTAAAAGACTAGATCCCGTGGCGGCTGGATGCCCAGGCTGCCTAAAGGCCATTGCAGCAACAGCCATATGGTCAAGGAGGCCTCCAAGTTAACATTTGGACAGAATCTCCAAGTGATAGCACCCCACAATGTGGAGGGCCTCCTACGCAGCCCCCTGGAGCCGTAGCTCTCAAATGCACATATCACCCAGTACCAGGTCCTCCTCCTTGACCAGCCCCGCGTGAGCTTCCTAAAGACTGCTGCACTCAATCCAGCGACCCTGCTGCCCGATGGGGTGAGGGACCAGAACCCACTCCACGATTGTGAGGAGGTTCTCACCACCCTTACCTCTCTCCGTCCCGACCTGACAGGTGTGCCCCTTCGGAGCCCAGACGAGACACTTTTCACTGATGGCAGCAGTTTCGTGGACAATGGGACCCGCTATGCAGGGGCTGCAGTAGTCTCTCAGGTAAGGTTATATGGGCCCAAGCTTTGGGACATGGCACATCAGCCCAGAAGGCTGAGCTAATGCACTCACCCAGGCCCTCCGTTGGGGAAAGGGAAAGAAGATAAATGTCTACACGGACAGTAGATATGCCTTCGCTACAGTACATGTCCATGGGGCCCTATACCAGGAAAGGGGGCTACTCACGTCAGGGGGAAAAGACATCAAGCACTCCCCGGAGATCCTAGACCTTCTGTCAGCCATCGGGGGCCCAAAGGAAGTTGCTGTCATCCATTGCTGAGGGCACCAAAAGGCCAAGGGAAACCAGTTTGCAGACAAGGCAGCAAAGGACATTGCCAAAAGACCAGTAGGGCCCCTACAGGTGCTGGCAGTAGTTCCAGAGGCGAGATTGGAACCAAATCCCACCTACTCAGAAAAAGAGACTGCCAGGAGACTGCAGGCCCAGGAGCTGCCGTCTGGCTGGCTTCAGCTACCCGACGGGAGACTTTTCCTCCCTGAAGCCCCGGGGTGTACGATAGCCAACCAGACCCACAGGAGTACCCACCAGGGAGGAACCAAACTTGCAGAACTCCTAGGAAAGAGGTACCACATCCCTCGCTTGTGCCAGATAACGAGGGATTTGGCAAAGAAGTGTCAGACCTGCGCCCAGGTAAACCAAGGGCCCCCGGTAGCTGAGCCACAAGGCAACCAATTCCGGGGATCCAATCCAGGAGAGCATTGGGAGGTGGACTTCACCGAGCTGCCGCCAACACAGGGAGGCTACAGATACCTCCTTGTGATGGTAGACACCTTCTCTGGCTGGCCTGAGGCTTACCCAACCAGATCAGAGACAGCTCAGGTAGTGGCTAAAAAACTTCTCTCTGAAATTGTCCCCCGGTTTGGCCTACCACTATATATGGGGTCCGACAATGGCCTGGCATTTATTGCCAAGATCACCCAATCAGTAGCAGAGATCCTTAAGGTCTCATGGAAACTACATTGTGTATATAGACCTGAGTTCTGGACAGGTAGAAAGGATGAATCGGACTCTTAAAGAAACTTTGACTAAATTAATGATAGAGACTGGTGAGAACTGGGTGAGTCTCCTTCCCTTTGCCCTGCTCAGGGCTCCGTGCACCCCATATGTGAAAGGGATAACCCTTTTGAGATTATGTTTGGTCGGCCCCCGCCTCTCCTCCCGTGGCTGAGGGAGGAAGAGCTGGCCGCTCTCTCTAACAGAAATCTCCTCAAGTCTTTGCAGGCTCTACAAGCTACCCGAGCAGCCACCCACAGGATGGTGCAGGCTGTCCATCAGGAGCGAGCTGCCACTGGGAATGCAGGCCGCACACCAGCCTACCAGCCTGGAGAATTAGACCCTTCCAGATCATCCTGAGCACCCCCACTGCTGTCAAGGTTGCAGGGTCCTCGGCCATGGGAGCAGCTGCCCTCATCACTGGAAGGGAGAATTACAGGGAGCTAAGCCAGCAGATAGATCAGGATCTCAGCACACTGGAAAGCACCATCGGGCAGCTAGAAAAGTCTCTAAGCTCCCTCGCAGAAGTAGTATTACAGAATAGAAGAGGCTTAGACATCTTATTCTTAAAGCAGGGAGGTTTATGCCTAGCCTTGGGAGAGACCTGCTGCTTTTATGCCAACCATTCAGGTGTAATCAGAGAAAGCCTAGGCCAGTTAAGAAAGTGCCTACTAGAGAGAGAAGAAAGACGAAGGCAAGAAGGGAACTGGTAGAACCTTTCAGCTGGCCCCCTGGTTGACTACCCTGCTCACAGCAGTAGCGGGCCCATCATGTTACTTCTTGTTGGGCCATGTCTCATGCGGAGTTTAATGGCATTTGTGCAGAGTAGGATTCAAGCTGTAAAGCTTATGGTCTTACATACCCACTACCAACCCATTAGGGAGAAGGAGTGGGAACAACAGGAATCAACGACTTGATTCCCCAATAAGACCAGTAGGGAATGTTCTGGCACAAGGACACTTCCAGAACAGACCCTGGCCAGGAAAAGCTGGGCCTCGCAGTGGCTCATAGCCGGAAGTGTGGTTTGATATGCATTAGCCAAGCATAACTCCTACCCTTCTTCTTTACAATGATCCCTTTAGCACACCCTGCCTAAGGTAACTGCAAGGCTGCACAAACAGAATTGCTTCAAGCTAACTTTATGTACCCACCTTTGATTTTGTAACCTATTGTTTAACTGAAGTCTTCCATAGCTGCAAGTAATGTAATTGAGTTTTTGTTAAGAGCTGAATCAATCACAAACTGCCAAGTCCCTCTGTGTTGGGGATAAAAAGTGCTTGCTGTAAGGGCTCGGGGCTCTTGCTGCTCGCTGCTGTGACAGTGGAGACTGGAGCCCGGACTCGAGTTCGCAATAAAGGCTTCCTAAATTCCCGATTGGACTGTCTGGTGGTCGTCATTTGCGGGTCGCCCCACAACAATTGTATCAATGCCAAAGTATTTGGTCCTTTTAGGAATCTGTAATGCTTGCTGTAATGTATATGGCTTTACTCAAGCAGATTCTATCTCATGGCAGGCAGCACATCTCAGTGTGGGTAGGGGGGTGGAGGTGCAATGTGTGTTTGCAGCATTTTTGCCTAAGCACCCTAATTTAATGTGACAGTGTTTAGTAAACAAGTCAGTTGGCAGGCACAGGAAGAAGGCTGGATTGTATGTCAAGATTTTACTTGACATCAAGTTGTTTTCAATAATAGAATGTTGATGCTCCTCGCTAGGGCACCATAACAATGGTGTTCTTTTCCCAGCCTTATAAAGGGTTCAGCATTCTGGAGAAAGGGGCTATGCATAGATGATTAGGGAGTCCAAAGATGAAAGAAATTTTTGAAAGGCATTGGGGGTCAAAGGAGCTTCAGCTAAAGGGAACTAAGGACTCTCCTCCTTCATTCAAGACCCTGCTTTTATTCACATGATTTGTCCTAAGGCAATGTGGAAAATATAATCTTCAAAGGGTAAGGTATCAAAGGGTAGAATACAGAAGCAGTATCAATTTGGGGAATAGCCTACAGCTGTTAGGTGTTTGGCCAACAAGAGGCAATAAAATGCCCTGAGCTGTCTGGCAGCAAATACTCCTATTCAGGTTTGGGGGGAGTGCTGTTTAGTCATTTGCAACAGGTAAACTACATATGTGGCTCACCCTTGTTGAGCCTCCCAAGTCCCATCAACCTTTTTTTTAAGTAAATCTTTATTGTTCAGATTATTACATGTGTTCCTCTTTTTTTCCCCCATAGCTCCTCTGCACCTGATCCCCCGCAATGCCCTTACCCCCCCCCCGCCACTGTTTTCATCCATAGTTGTAAGATTCTTATCCAATCTCTTCCTGCATCCATACCACCCTCTTCCCCCTGAAAATTGTCAATCCACTCCCTTTCCATGTCCCTGATTCTATTATACTCATCAGTCCATTCTGTTCATCAGATTTTCCATTCCCTTGATTTTTAAATCCACTTGCTGGTAGGTATGAATTTGTTGTCTTTTGTTATTCAGTCCCATCAACCTTTTGACGGAATTCTTGTAATTATTACGTGCTGGAATTGGTTCTCAGCAATAGAATAATTCCTTAGAGGTATGGAGTGTACCTGGCAATTCACAAATTGCCATTGAACAAATTAGTGTTTGTTTTGTTTTTATATATATATATTTGCTATTCAAAATTTTATAAATATGCAAGTCAACTTTATAGGTTTATTACAAGTTTTCAAAGATTATTTGGGGGAGAAATCATAAGGAATTTGAAAATTTCAATGAGTACATTTACAGTTAGAATTCAGTGCATTATTTAGGGGGAAGATAATCATCATTCAAATGAACTTAAAAAGCAAATTTAATGCACTGATTAAAACGGGATTGTTTATTTTAAATATTAAAGAGTTTATATGCGAAGAACACCAAGATGGCGGCATAAGCATACACCTATTGTTCTGCCCCGCGCAACTATTTAAGAACTACAACATAACAGCAGAACAGACAAGCACCCAGAATCGCCAGAAAGCTGGCTGAATGTGAACTCTACTAATAGGAGCAGAGGTGGGACACAGACTCAAGACCGGCGGGAGCGCAGACGGAAAGAGGTTAGGAGCCGCCCTGGCCGCGCACGCGGGCTGGGGCTGGAGCAGGGACCGGCCGGATTTCTCCGACGGGGCCCAGATTTCCCGAGCCGGGCAAGGTCCGAGATCCGGGGTACGAGAAGTCTCCCTGCACAGATTCCCCAGAACCAGCGAGGTCCGAGGTCCGGGGGACGCACCCTGGAAGCGGAGCGTGGCAGAAGCTCCTAGTCCCAAGGGTCTCGCAAACCCGCGACTTGCCCCCTGGAAACTTGTCTCCTGGTCCAGGAAACCATCTATTTTACAGCCCTGGGCTGGACTTTTGGTGTGCAGGCACATTTGGGGAAAGGCAGAGTTGTCTGGCAAGGGGAAGAGACTAGCGGCTTTCTCTTGGAGGAGTCTGCAGCCATCCCCACCCAACACAGACCCGCGCGCGAAAGCGCTGCATAGGACCCAGCCACCGCTGCCACCGCTGCCTCTGCACGCAGCCCAGAGACTCCGCCCATCCAACCTGAACACAGTCTCCCTTCACAGCCAATTGGCCTGGAGGTCAAACCCTCCTAGGGCTAACAACAGCAAGCTGGGTTTAAATTCAAAAATACTGTACAACCCATAAAGGATTGCAGTAAGAGTACCCACCTCAGGTAACTGGGGAGACTGAGCCACTGTCCCTTTGAGGATATCCACCACATAAAGCAGCCACCATGCAGAGACATGGAAAGAAATCAGGTGTGAAAGAAATGGAGGAGAAAAGACGACAAGACATAGAGTTCAAAACCACGGTTATAAGGCTTTTCAAGAGGCTCCTACAAAAGGCCGATCAACTTAATGAGAATTACCAGGAAATAAACAAGACCAACCAGGAAAAAGAATGAGAATTACAAGGAGATGAATGATACTTACAAGCAAATGAATGAGACCCTCAGGGAAATGAACAAGACCTCTGAGGATACGAACCAGACCCTCACGGATAAAAAAAAGGACCAACTAGAAATCAAGCATACACAGACTGAAATAAAAAATATTACACAAAGTCCTAAAAGCAGTCCAGAGGGCCACAAGAACCAAGTCAAAGATTTGAAATACAAAGAAGCAAAATCCACTCAGCTGGAAAAGCAAGAAACAAAAAGAATTCAGATAATTGAAGATAGCGTAAGGGGCCTCTGGGACAACCTCAAGCAAGCCAACATCCGAATTATTGGGTGCCAGAAAAAGAGAGAGAGCAAGTTAATGAAAACCTACTTGAAGAAATAGTGAGTGAAAACTTTCCCCACCTGGTGAAAGAAACTGACTTAAAAGCCCAAGAAGTACACAGAACCCCAAAATATAGGAATCTAAAGAGGACCACACCAAGACATATCATAATTAAAATGCCAAGAGCAAAAGATAAAGAGACAATATTAAAAGCAGCAAGAGAAAAACAGTTGGTTACCTACAGGGGAGCACCCATACGATTGTCAGCGGATTTCTCAACAGAAACGATGCAGGCCAGATGTGAGTGGCAAGAAATATTCAAAATAATGAAGAGCAAGAATCTACAACCAAGATTACTCTATCCAGCAAAGCTATCATTCAGAATTGAGGATCAGATAAAGTGCTTCGCAGATAAGAAAAAGCTAAAGGAGTTCATCACCACCAAACCAGTATTATATGAAATGCTGAAAGATATTCTTTAAGAAGAGGAAGAAGAAAAAGGTAAAAATATAAATTATGAACAACAAATACACATCTATCAACAAATGAACATAAAAATCAAGTGAACTGATAGGCTGATGAACAAGATAAACTGGTGACTATAACAGAAACATGGACATAGAGGGGGAATGGACTGACAATTCTTGGGGAGAAAAGGGTTGTTGGAAGTACAGCAAGAGACTGGACAAAAATCTTGCAACAATGGAAGAGGACATTGGGGGAGGGGGAGGTGAGGGCGAAGGGTGGGATAGGTACAGGGTGGAGGGGAGATATAGGGGGATAAAAAAGGGGAAACAATGTAATTAATAAACTGAACAATAAAAAAATTTAAAAAATAAATAAATAAAATCAATAAAAATTTTTTTTTATTTTTTTTATTTTTTATTTTATTTTTATTTTTTTATTGATTTTTTGCAGTATAATAGTAGTATATGTTTTCCTTTCCCCCTCCCCCTTATCCTCCCCCCAGCCTCCCGCACCCCCCAGCACATATCCCCAGCTTCCCCCCGCCCCGCCCCAGTGTCTTTCATTCATTGGTTATGTTCATATGCATGCATACAAGTCCTTCTGTTGATCTCCCCCCGCATCTGCCTCCCATCCACCCAAGCCTCCCCCTGTAGCTTGACAGCCTGTTCAAGGCCATCCTGCCTCTATATCAATCACTCTCCCCTGTTTCTTTTCTTCAAAAATATCTTGCCTCTGCATACTAGAAATAAATGTATAAGAACAAAAAGTGTTTCAGTCTCGGTTTCAATGTCCAACTTTTCTGAGTCCCAGTTTCAGTGTCAAATAATTCATTATGTGTATAAGTCAGCAATGGTATCCAGATGGTGGACATATTGTGTCAATGCATGATGCATCCTCTCTGGTTTGGTCCTGGGCTGCCTGCAGACATGCACAGCTGCCGACTGCTAGTATGGCAAGGTGTCATCAGTGTCCCCCATCTCTGGACCGTCCTCATGACTGGAACAGATCCATCAGTTCCTCACCATCACAGGAACCCGCATGGTCTTGGAATTGTTCTCTGAAAACACACAAACACATTCTCGACCAAAAGTTAACAAAGGAATCCTCTATGCAAAATAGACTTGGGATTCTTTTTAATTTTTGCCTAAATGATTTTCCTTTGGCTTATTTTGACACCATGTGTGTTTTTTCATGGGTGTCCTGCTATTGTTTTTACAAATGGAATTTACTTTACTGGAGTAAGAATTTTCTAGATGTATTTTACTTACTCGATATTTTTTTTTGTCCTTTACATGATATTACCCCGCTGTCCCCTCCCTTTTTTTGATTAATGGGGACTTTTGGAAATTTTCTATTGCAGTCTTGATAATTTTGAATTTTAATTTTTGCACACAAAGTGACTGCTTTAGGTTCTTTGGATGTTAGGCAATTTTGCAGTGAGATGAACTACTAATAGATTTTTCAGTTAATGTTTTAGGAAAAGCTTTTTGTCCAGTACACTATAATTTTCTTGAGTATTCTCGTATTTCACTTGGCCAATTTAAATTAATCTGAAAACTTGATTACTATTTTCCTGTCAATTTTAATACTCAAGCAGAAATCTTAGTTCACCCTGTGAATACTAGTGGAAAGGAATATTTGCAATTTTGAGTAGGTCCCGAGCATTCCTGGTAATAGACTGAATTTAGATATAGAGCAGCTATTGCTGGCCGAGTCTCTGTCTGCCGCCTCGGGTCCCCGTATGAGTTGTGTGTGGGAGGCGAAGCAGCCGTGGGGGTAGGAGACCTCCCTCAGGAGGAGTGAGAATTCAAGCCCCTGCAAGGTTTGTGGATGAGGGTCTGTGCCCCACCTCTGTTGACCTTTTAGTTCTCTCCTGTTGGCCCCTCTGTGACTGTGCCTGTCTTAGGTTGTTCCTTCCCTGAGGAATCTTACCCGTCTCTGGCTAACCAGCCATCCTCCGGGGCCAAACAGGGTGATGTGAGGTTCAGTTCTGTCTCCTTTGTAGTCTATGCCCCCCTGTGGCCTCCACGTCCAGTACCTGCCTTGGGGTCCCCTCGCCTGCTGGCGGGGTCCCGGTACTGATCACATATCTCGGGGGACACAGGTTTCTTCTCCAGAGAGGGCCCAGCTCACACCATTGGTCGAGATTCAGATCCATGGTGCCAGCTGCCCAAAGGCTTCAGCCACAGCTCGAACTGTAAACTCTGGCATCAGCTGTGTGTATTTGGATAGTAACAAGAAGGTCCCTCTTGGCAGAAAGGGCAAGAAGGGCCAATATAGAATGCTCAGATGCCTTCCCAGTGCCTTAATTCCTTCTGAAAGGGATTAATTGCTTTCCTATTCTTTTTTAAGTTGCTGCCCCACATTCAAAGAATTAGTTTGTAAGTTTATTTGGGATAATTGTATAATATGCTGTTGTCAAATATCAAATATTATAATGACATTGTAGAATAATATCATGTAAGGGTATTATGGTGTCATGGGAGGTTGAGCAGGGCCTAGCCTAAGGACTGGTCTCCATAGGATATGACAAGCTCTAGGCGATGTCAATTCAATGTCAGACTAGCTGCTATTTTTTTTATAATTTTATATAAACTTTGTCAGGGATGTAAAAACACAAATCACTTACCTCAGTTCAAGAGTTCAAGTATATTGACTTTTCCACTTACTCTCACCACCTGCCACTTACCCTGAGGTTTGACATTCTGATGGACTTTTCTCAGTCTCAGGATCTATTCTTGTTCATCAGTCTATGTCATTGATTGTATTCCTCAAATGAGTGAGATCATGTGATATTTGTCTTTCTCTGCCTGGCTAATTTCACTTAGCATAATGCTCTCCAAATCCATCCATGTTGTTACAAATGGTAGGAGCTCCTTCTTTTTTTCCGCGGCGTAGTATTCCATTGTGTAAATGTACCATAGTTTTTTGATCCACTCATCTGCTGATGGGCACTTCGGCTGTTTCCAAATCTTAGCTATGGTAAATTGTGCTGCTATGAACATAGGGGTACATATATCCTTTCTAATTCGCCTTTCTAATTTAAATAATAAAAGTTAAAAAAATAAATAAATAGTTTATATGAATTTGAACTCAAGACCTTAAAGATAGTAATAATGTATGAAAGCTAAACCTCTTAAAATAAGCTAAACAATATCATTTTATAGGAGGACTTAAGGAGTTTTCACATGGCAATGTTGAATTTATGATGCAGTTTTCAGGTATGAAAATATTGAATTTATGATGCAGTTTTTATATACTGAATTATTTGTTCATATTGACTCAGTGTCTATATTTAATTACAAATGATATGTTGAAAACTTAAGGCAAGTGCAGCATATATGTGATATAAAACAGGAGCATGATGCTGTCGCTATTGACCAAAAGGGAGAATAAATAAGCAAAATGCCAAAGAGGGGTATTAATTGAAATGAAATTTTAAGTTTGTTTTAAAAATATTTTTTATCTTTATTTTGTGGTAATAAAGTAAATTTTTAGAAAATTTTCATAACTTGATAAATTTTAATTTTGTTAGAAAAATTGCTCTTAAAATGTATAGATGACAAGTGGTATAAATATTTTGTAAGCAGCTTCAAAATGTTTATATGTGGAACATACCTATATAAAAAGCTAAAATATGAAAATAAAATAATATAGAAATAGAGATTTTCAAAATGATAAAATAATTCTTTTTAAAAAAATTTTAATTATCTTTATTGTTCAGTTTATTAATTATATTGTTCCCTTTCCCCCCCCCTATAGCTCCCCTCCACCTGGTACCCATCCCACCCTCCACCTTCACCCCCCTCCACCATCCTCTCCCATAGTTGCATGATTTTTGTCTGGTCTCTTGCTGCACTTCCCACACCCCTTTTCTCCCCAAGAGTTGTCAGTCCATTCCCTCTCTATGTCTGTGATTCTGTTACATTCACCAGTTTATCCTGTTCAGCAGCTTATTAATTCACTTGCTTTTTAGATTCATTTGTTGATAGATGTGCATTTGTTGTTCATAATTTTACACTTTTATCTTTTTCTTCTTTCTCTTCTTAAAGAATATATTTCAGCATTTCATATAATATTGGTTTGGTGGTGATGAACTCCTTTAGCTTTTTCTTATCTGCGAAGCACTTTATTTGACCTTCAATTCTGAATGATAGCTTTGCTGGATAGAGAAATCTTGGTTGTATGTTCTTACTATTCATCACTTTGAATATTTCTTGCCACTCCCGTCTGGCCTGCATCGTTTCTGTTGAGAAATCCGCTGACAATCGTATGGGTGCTCCCTTATAGGTAACTAACTGTTTTTCTCTTGCTGCTTTTAATATTTTCTCGTTGTCTTTTGCTCTTGGCATTTTAATTATGATGTGCCTTGGTGTGGTCCTCTTAGGGTTTCTATATATTGGGGTATGGTGCGCTTCTTGGACTCCTAAGTCTATTTCTTTCACCAGGTGGGGTAAGTTTTTGGTCACTATTTCTTCAAATAGGTTTTCATTGTCTTGCTCTCTCTCTTTTTCTGGCACCCCTATAATTCAGATGTTGGTATGCTTGAGGTTGTCCCAGAGGCCCCTTACACTATCTTCAATTATCTGAATTCTTTTTGTTTCTTGCTTTTTCAGCTGAGTGGATTTTATCTCTTTGTATTTCAAATTTTTAACTTGGTTCTTGGGGTGCTCTAGAGTACTTTTAGGTCTTTGTATAATATATTTTATTTCAGTCAGTGTATACTTAATTTCTAGTTGGTCCTTTTTCATATCCTTGAGGGTCTCCTTCATATCCTTGAGGGTCTCATTCATTTCCTTGTAGGACTTGTTCATTTCCTTGTAGGACTCATTCATTTCCCCATTGGTCTTGATCATTTCCTTGCAGGTCTCGTTCATATCCTTGAGGGTCTCATTCATTTCCTTGTCGGTCTTGCTTATTTTCTTATAGGTCTTGACCTTTTATAGGAGCCTCTTGAGGAGCCCTATAACCATGGTTTTGAATTCCATGTCCAATCGTTTTTTTTCCCCCTCCATTTCTTTCAAATCTGATTTCTTTCTATGTCTCTGCATGGTGGCTGCTTCCCTGAGTTGGTCAATTAGCTTTTTGTGGTAGATGTCCTACAAGGGACAGTGACTCAGCCTCTCCAGTTACCTGAGGTGGATATGGGTTGCACAGTCTTGCTGAAGTTAAGCTCAGGTTAATCGTTGTTAGCACTTGGAGGGTTGACCTCAGGCCAATTGTCTGTGAAGTTCAGCTGTGCTCAGGTTGGATGGGCGGAGTCTCTGGGCCAAGCAGACAGCATTAGCTCCACCCTATGTGGCTCCAGGAACTCTGTGCCGGGGGCAATGGCTGCCAGCACCTCTGAGAGAGAGCCACTGCCGAGCTCCACTGGCTGCCGGGGAATTCAGACTCTCCCAAAATGAGTCTGCACATCCAAGGTCTCACCCAGGGTCGTAAAACAAAGCAGTCTGACGGTTTCCCAAATGAGAGAGCAAGTCGCGAGCGCTCTCTACGCGGTCACAGTCATACAGCTGTGTTGTTCCCAAGTTCACGCGCACTCCACACAAGCTCGCCTTCTCCACAAGCCGGCAGACCCCTGCAGCATCCGAGCTTGGGCGTGCCCTCCCACTGTCCAGTTTTTACCCCGTGTGATAGTGGGTTCCCTGGACTTCGCCCAAAGCTGGAGAATCAGCCCAGTGGGACGTCTTTGTCTCCCCCATTCGAGAAAACTGGCCGGTTTTCAGCCGCCTGCCCTATCTACTGGCGTGCGCTCCTCCAAACCTCTCTCTGCGTGTATCTTCAACGCTGTCTGCTGCCGCTCTTCTGAGTCACAGTGTCTTATCTTCACTTTTATTAGTGGAATTTTCACTCGGCCAACTTTCTGGTGATTCTGGAAGGTGTTTGTTCTTTCGTTAAGTTGTAGTTTTAAAATTGCTTTGTATGACGGCAAGATAGGTGTTTTACCTATGCTGCCATCTTGGTTCTCCTTGATAAAATAATTCTTGGTGGAGAACTTTGGGATCTCTCAAGATTTTTATTGTCTTCTTAATCCTCCCTCTCAATATAGCTCCAATTTCTTCTTTAGATAGATGATGATAGATAGATAGATAGATAGATAGATAGATAGATAGATAGATAGATGATGCATAGGTATCAAATATCTCTCTCTTTCTCTCTCCTCTCTTCTCAGATATTCACATAATGTTCTGTAACCTGTAGAACATCTTAATAAAGAGTTGTTGATATGTCATATGTCTGTAATATTTTTGCAAATAATTTGTCACTTTTTCTATTAATATATCTTGGAATAAGTCAAAACCTCTCAGAATATTCCCTCTTCTTTTAGATACTTTAAAGGAAAATATCATTAGGAGCCATAAAAATAGTTTACATTATGCATAATAGATCAGGCAAATATCAGAAGACAGAGCACTATAAAGAAAGATTACTTCAAAGAATTCCATTAAACTTAGTATCTTATCTAAAGAAAATGTATAAGGTTGAAAATTTAAAAAGAACTTTCATATATAAACTAAACTTTTGCTTCTGCATTGGGCTTTACAAGTACTGATTATGGGATACCATTGTCCCTTGGGTCTGTACACAGGACTCTAATTAGGAATCTTTTCCATATTATCTTGTAAAATGGGAATCACTCTCGATAGATTTGCTCCAGAATCAGTTTGTCTTAGTTCTCCAGATTCTTCTCTGTATCCAGGATTATTTTTCTTTTTTCAATTTTTAAAAATCAATATCTTGTTAAGTAAGCAGAAAAAAGAGGAATAAGAAATTCATTTCTTTCTAACTGCTAAGAAGCATGATCTGGTTTACTATAGTTTCACTATTTAAGAAGGAATATATTAATAGTTATTTTCCTGTTTAAAGGAACAGAAGAGAGGAAAATTAGACATGTATGTGTGAAACAAAGTTTCCTCATTTGAAAGATGAATTACTGATCCTAATTAGTTTTGCTTTTCAAAGAGAGAATGACTTACATTATTGCATTTTTTAGAGATTGTAACTTAGTTTTTAAAAATAAAAATATTGCATTTCTTTGTTGTGATACTCCTCTGGAGTACATGCTCCCCCTGGGTGGAGGTTGTATCATTATATCTCAGTATGCTCTATAATGCTATGCTTATAGTAAAAAGTTAGTACATGCTTATTAAATGAATGAATGAAGCACTGTATCAAAAGAATCCTATGTAATAAAAGCCTGATATGCTAAGTGTCCAGTCATCCAGTTGGCCATTCAATCAATCAAAGCATAATATGCTAATGATATGCTAAGGCTGCTCAACTGCTCATTATGATGTGCACTGACCACCAGAGTTCAGACAGTCAGCTGGTCAACCAATCGCTATGACATGCACTGACTACCAGGTGGCAGACACTCTAATTGGTAGGCTAGCATGCTGCTGGGGTCTGGCTGATCAGGACTAAGTGAGATGGGTAGGACACACCTTGGAGCCCTCCCAGAGTCCCCTCCCCATCTGGCCAACCTCTCAGGTCCCTACTTAGCCCTGATCATGCACTAGAGGGGGCCCTTGGCCTGGCCTGTGCCCTCTGGCAATCTGATATCCCTTGGGAGATGTCTGAGAGATGGTTTGGGCTGATGGCAGAATGACCAGTTGCTATGCTGTGCACAGACACTCAATGCAGGAGCTTCCCCCTGCTGGTCAGTGTGCTCCCAAGGAGGAGCGATGCCCTCCTGCCTCCACAGCAGCATTAAGGATGTTCAACTGCCAGCTTCAGTTAAACATCCCCCAAGGGCTCCTGGACTCTGGACTGCAAGAGGGAACAGGCTGGGCTGAGGGACCCCCTGCCCCCGAGTTCACAAATTTCATGCACTGGGCCTCTATAGGTTTGCATAAAATAGTAAACAAATGCATTCTGATAGGCAGTTTGTAAAGTGTGAGGAATGGTTGCCTAAATAAGAGTTGCAATTCCCAGGGAAGAAACTTCAACATTTACATTAAGGGATTGAATATTTCATATCTAATAATATAGTTATAACCAGTGAACTTGTATGCATGCATATAAGCCTAACCAATGGGTACAGACACCAGGGAGGTTAGGGCATGAGTGGGAGTGTGGGGGAATGAGAGGATAAGGACACGTATGTAATACCTTAATCAATAAAGAAAAAAAAGAAAAAATATATATCTCCCTACATTTGTCTTACTTTCTTCATTAATTTCTTTATACATATTCTGCTTTGTTTCATAACAAATTTAATGCAAGAAACTATAAATTCAGAAGATTTATACATGCTGCATGTCTGTGGTCCACATTTTAGGACAGTGATGGGCAACTTTTTGAGCTTGGTGTGTCAAAAATTTGCCCAAAAAATCGAGCATAACTCCGGGTGGTATGTCACTTTGAGAAAAAAAAAACATAATTTCACGATATTTATAGTTTAAATAACAAAAATGTATAATTGTAATATAAAACTGGATTTAATAAACCCAAAACTAATTATTTAACTTACCTGCTTAGTGACTTCTTTGTTCATCTCTCAGTCGGTTTCTAT
This sequence comes from Antrozous pallidus, assembly GCA_027563665.1. NCBI lineage: Eukaryota > Metazoa > Chordata > Mammalia > Chiroptera > Vespertilionidae > Antrozous > Antrozous pallidus. The sequence goes on along the minus strand of CM050514.1, from coordinate 110,480,289 downwards.
TGTTGGTCTTAATATTATTTAACTTGTGTGGGGTGCCGTGAACTAAGATAAGTAGGGGGGAGGGGGAATTCTTTAACTAACTTGCCTATTAGTGACTTTTTTGTTGCTGAATTTCATTGGCTAAACCTTCAATTGAAGGCTGGTATTTTGTATACTTCAAGCCAAGCAAGCGCTACTAACTTCATCCCTCAGTCTGTTTCTTTTGTTGGTTTTGATATTATTTAACACTGAGAATAAGGACTCACAAAAGTACGTATAGGGAAACATTGTGAGTAAAGCCATTGCTATATTTTTCAGAGTGTTAAAAGTGTCTGGTGATCGGTTCCAGGCACTCCAAATTTCCTGTTCGTAATGGCACCCCTCTTGATACTCCAAGCGGCACCTTTCCAGATCCTCAAGCTTTGACCTCAAGTCGACAAACACCTGAGCCCAGATGCTGTCTTGAAATTCCGCAAGTTGCATCTCCAAATCATCAATTTGCATCCTTTGGAAACCATTTACTTCCAAACTACTGTAGACTACTACATCAGGATACTTAATTATTTTATGGTCTGTTCTAGGCTTCTAAATTGATTAAATCTGTCACTGAACTGCTCAAGTAACGAGTCTAAAGCATGCTGGCACTTTATATGCAAGGGTTCCATTTCATTTTGTACAGGTGCACTGGCCTTCTCAAAATACTTTGTTACTCGAGGAAAATACTTATAAGTTTGTATCTCTCTCTTGAAAATTTTAAGTTTACTTTCAAAAGCTTTTATGTATCCAAACATAACATCAATACTTTTGCCAAAACCTTGTAACTTTAAGTTCAGTTCATTAATATAAACAGAGAGATCTGTAAAAAATATCAGGGTGTTGACCCACTTATCATCATTGAGCTGAGAAAAGTTCCCAGATCCTTATTCTCAAGAAATACCTTAATTTCTTCAAAGCACTCCACAAAGTGCTCAAGAACTTTGCCTTGGCTCAGCCATCTTACATTATTGTTCATCAGCAGTCCACTGTAGGTGGAATCAACCTCCAGTAAAAGTGCAGAAAATTCTCGCTTGTGAAGGGGGTGAGCAGCTACTAAATTAACTATTTTTGTAACAACTGACATTAAGTCGTGTAAGTTGGTGAATCCTGCCTTGGCACATAAAACCTCCTGATGGGTAATTCAATGAAAAGGCACAATCAGATGTACAATAGCTTCTGTAAACAATTTGACAAATCCAACTTTTTTCCCCACCATGTTTGGTGCCCCATCTGTCCTCACTGACACAACTAAGAAATATCAATGATTAGGTCACTGAATGTTTGTATAACAACCTTACATATTTCGCTTCCTGATGTACTTGTTGGCACTGATACTAACTTTATCAACTCTTCTGTCATTATGCGACCATCAGAATATCGACTAATAATGGCCAACTGAGCATGTGATGGACATCAATAGTTTCATCAAGAGAGATAAAAAAAATATTTACAATTGCTTATGTCTCTCTTTAATTGATGCTGTACGTTTGTGTTCAGTCTCATTGTTTGGTCTTTTATGATATTTCTACTGAGTGGTAAGTCAGATATTCTCTTAATAATTGAGTCTTTATTCTGCATACCATGAAATAGAACTGGTGCATGACCCCCTATTCTTCTCTGTATGGGATCACTTGCGGCCGCGTGTCATCAAAATGCTTACGCGTGTCAGTGCTGACACACGTGTCATAGGTTCGCCACCACGGTTTTAGGAGGTCAGGCTATTAGTCTTACCAGATGAAATGAGTTATTTTATCACTAAATTATAGTCCATTTGTGAACCACTTTCTACCTATAGTATTACTTTTTAAACAAGATATTTATAAAAGTTGCTGTTATTCTAACGTAATATAGCACGATAGGAAGAGATGAAAACAAGCACACACAAAGGTGTTACATTGCTCAGATGATAACAAAAGACCCCTGGATGCTACCTTCTCATAAACTGATATCTAGTATCCCTTGTTGATTTCTCACTTTACCAACCAAGCCTGTTTTGAAAGGGAAATATAGAAAAGAGAATGCTCATCCATTACTGTTGCTTGTAAATTGGCACAAGCCCTTTGAGGATCTATTTGATAATATCTTGTAAAGATAAAGAACTTCATACCCCATAAGCTGGCATTTTCCTTTCTACACATATACTTTCAAAGACAGCTACACATGTGCATAAGAACCAAAGCCTTACAAACAGAAACAATCCAAATGTCCATTAAAAGGGCAAGGGAAAAATTACATTTATTTTATCCATAAAATGTAATAACATGCAGTTGTTAAAAATAAATATAACTTTATGCATTACCATGAATTTTAAAAAATGTTATTTCAAGTGAATAAAATGTTCTTTAAAATTTTACCAAAATAGTATTTCTATAACTCAAGAAAAATAAATAATTCTCTCCCACTCCATATATATTTGGTTACATATGGACATCCTATCTAATAAAATAGTAATATGCAAATTGACCATACCTTCACTACACCCAATAAGCCACGCCCACAAGCTATGCCCACCAGCCAATCACAGGGTGATGGCCAGGTGCCCAGGTCCGGAAAGGGCCTTTCCCAGAGAGGCCCTTTCTGGCCCTGGGTTAGGCTGGGCCGGGCTGTAGATGGGGCCAGCCAGCAGTGGCAGGGCCTTGATTGATCGCAGGGCCCTGTGGTGGCCCTGAGCCCAGGTCTGGGAAGTTCGTCTCCCCAAGAGGCCCTTTCTGGCACTGGCATTAGGCCAGGCCAGACTGTGGGCAGGGCCCTCCAGAAATGGCCAGGCCCTGATCGATCGCAAGGCCCTGAGGTGGCTGAGTGCCAGGCTGTAGTCAGAAGAAAAGAGACATACTATACACAGGAATAAACATAAAGATTACAAAATATTTCTCATCATAAATAGTGTAAGGGAGAAGATAATAGAGCAACATCATTAAAGTACTCACCAGGGGGGAAATCCTCTCAATTTATAATTTTAAAGTGAGTGAAAATATTTTTTAAATATTTTAATCTTTATTGTTCAGTTTATTAATTACATTGTTCCCCTTTTTTTCCCATATAGCTCCCCTCCACCCGGTACCCATCCCACCCTCCGCCCTCACCCCCCTCCACTGTCCTCTCCCATAGTTGCATGATTTTTGTCCAGTCTCTTGCTGCAACTCCCACACCCCTTTTCTCCCCAAGAATTGTCAGTCCATTCCCTCTCTATGTCCATGATTCTGTTACATTCACCAGTTTATCCTGTTCATCAGATTTTTAATTCACTTGATTTTTAGATTCATTTGTTGATAGATGTGTATTTGTTGTTCATAATTTATATTTTTACCTTTTTCTTCTTCCTCTTCTTAAAGAATATCTTTCAGCATTTCATACAATATTGGTTTGGTGGAGATGAATTCCTTTAGCTTTTTCTTATCTGTGAAGCTCTTTATCTGACCTTCAATTCTGAATGATAGCTTTTCTGGGTAGAGCAATCTTGGTTGCAGATTCTTGCTGCTCATCACTTTGAATATTTCTTGCCACTCCCGTGGCCTGCATTGTTTCTGTTGAGAAATCAGCTGATAATAGTATGGGTGCTCCCTTATAGGTAACTGTTTTTCTCTTGCTGCTTTTAATATTCTCTCTTTGTCTTTTGCTCTTGGCATTTTAATTATGATGTGCCTTGGTGTGGTCCTATTAGGGTTCCTATATATTGGGGTTTGGTGCGCTTCTTGGACTCTTAAGTCAATTTCTTTCACCAGGTGTGGGAAGTTTTCAGTCACTATTTCTTTAAATAGGTTTTCATTGTCTTACTCTCTCTCTTTTTCTGGCACCCCTATAATTCGGATGTTGGTATGCTTGAGGTTGTCCCAGAGGCCCCTTACACTATCTTCAATTTTTTGGATTCTTTTGGTTTCTTGCTTTTCCAGATGAGTGGATTTTACCTCTTTGTATTTCAAATCTTTAACTTGGTTCTTGGGGTGCTCTAGAGTACTTTTAGGTCTTTGTATAATATTTTTTATTTCATTCAGTGTATGCTTAATTTCTAGTTGGTCCTTTTTCATATCCTTGAGGCTCTCATTCATATCCTCGTAGGTGTCCTTCATTTCCTTGTAGGTCTCATTCATTTCCTCATGGGTCTTGTTCATTTCCTCGTAGGTCTCAGCCTTTTCTAGGAGCCTCTTGAAAAGCCTTATAACCATGGTTTTGACTTCTATGTCCAGTCGTTTTTTTTTCCTCCATTTCTTTCACATCTGATTTCTTTCCATGTCTCTGCATGGTGGCTGCTTCCCTGAATTGGTCGCTTAGCTTTATGTGGTAGATGTCCTCTAAGAGATAGTGGCTCAGCCTCTCTAGTTACCTGAGGTGGATATGGGTTTCACAGTCTTGTTGAAGTTAAGCCTAGATTATTGTTGTTAGCACTAGGAGTGTTTGACCTCCAGGCCAATTGGCTATGAGGTTCAGCCATGCTCAGGTTGGATGAGTGGAGTCTCTGAGCGGAGCAGGCAGTGTCAGCTCCGCCCTATTGGCCCCTGGGACTCTGTGCCGGTTGTCAATGCCTGCCAGCACCTCTGGGAGAGAGCTGCTGCCGAGCTCCATCCGCTGCCAGACAATTCAGCTTTTCCCCAAATGAGTCTGCACACCCAACGACTCGCCCTGGGGCATAAAACAATGCAGTCTCGTGGTTTCCCAAATGAGAGAGTAAGTCACGAGTCCTCTCTGCACAGTCACGCAGCTGTGCTGTTCCCAAGTTCACGTGCACTCTGCCCAAGCTCACCCTCTCCACAAGCTTGCAGACCCTTGCAGCGCCAGAGTTTCGGCGTGCCTCTCCACTGTCCAGTTTTTACCCTATATGATAGTGGGTTCCCTGGACTTTGATCGGAGCTGGGGAATCAGTGCAGTGGGACGTCTTTGTTTCCCCCATTTGAGAAAACTGGCCGGGTTTTCAGCCGCCCGCCCTCTCCGCTGGTGCACGGATGGCTCCAAACCTCTCTCCTCGCGTATCTTCAACGCTGTCCTCAGCCGCTCCTCTGAGTCACAGTGTCCTATCTTCACTTTTATTTGTGGAATTTTCACTCAGCCAGCTTTCCGGTGATTCTAGATGATGTTTGTTCTTTCATTAAGCTGTAGTTTTAAAATTTCTGTGTATGGCAGCAAGATAGGTGTTTACCTATGCCACCATCTTGGTTCCTTTCAGTGAAAATATTTTTTTAAATATATTTTATTGATTTTGTTTTACAGAGCGGAAGGGAGAGGGATAGAAAGTCAGAAACATCGATGAGAGAATCAGCCGCCTCTTGCACGCCCCCTACTGGGGATGTGCCCGCAGCCAAGGTACATGCCCTTGATGGAATCGAACCCGGGACCCTTCAGTCCGCAGTCCGACGCTCTATCCACTGAGCCAAACCGTTCTCAGCTGAAAATATTTTTTAAATAGTCAAAATATATTTTAACTATTTTAAACTATTTTAGAAATAGTTAAAAATATTTTTATGTATAAAAGATTGAGTTTTTTTAATCACCAGCAGATTTGTATTGTAAGAAATCTTAAAAGAAGTCCT